>JAPDDN010000217.1:10000-35000 GCA_027422405.1 Ptychobarbus kaznakovi
CACAACACACACACACACACACACACACACACACACACACACACACACACACACACGTGCGCCGTTAGCCAGTCAGGAGCAGCTCAGGACTCGGGCAGGGTGGGCGGAGTCAGTGTTGGACGGCGGGCAGAAAGTCCCTCACATTTTCCTCTCAGAGATGTGAATGTGGCTCTGTGCTGGGTTTGATGAGTCAGGACTCACACATACACTTGCTACACAGTTGCTACGGTGTTCTGAATGGTTGTTGATATGTTGCTAGCAGTGCCGATTCTAGACTCCTGGGGGCCCTACGCAGAATGGGGGGGGTGGTGGATGCAAAGCAGTTGTCTGTGTTTCAATTCGTCTCTAAAACATATTTTGGAGCAAGTGGGCCCCCTAGTGTTTCAGGGGCCCTACGCAGAATGGGGGGGGGGGGGGTAGATGCAACGCAGTTTTTTCGAGCAAGAGACGAGATGATATTCATGTTAAATGATTTGACTGATTTTTACGTAGAGAGGGTGACAGCGCACCGCATTTAAATAAATTATAATTTATGTTTTCATAACCTCTGGCCAAACTCCAAAACGAAACTAAAACATCTTTGAGAGCAAGGGGGCGTATAGGGAGGATTGGCTCAGGTTGCTAGGGTGTTCTAGCTTGTTGCTAAGCAGTTGCTAGGGTGTTCTAGCTTATTGCTAAGCGGTTGCTAGGGTGTTCTAACTTGCTGCTATGTTGTTGCTAGGGTGTTCTAACTTGTTGCTAAGCAGTTGCTAGGGTGTTCCGACTGATTGCCAAGGTGTTGCTATGTGGTTGTTAGGGTGTTCTAACTTGTTGCTAAGCAGTTGCTAGGGTGTTCCGACTGATTGGTAAGTCAGTGATTGTCAAATTTGCTGCTATGTGGTTGCTAGGGTGTTCTAATTTGTTGCTAAGTGGTTGCTAGGGTGTTCTAACTTGTTGCCAAGGTGTTGCCATGTGGTTGCTAAGGTGTTCTAACTTGTTGCTATGCAGTTTCTAGGGTGTTCTGGGTGATTGCCAGGGTGTTGCTATGTTGTTGCTAAGGTAATCTAATTTGTTGGTATGTAGTTGCTAGGGTCTTCTGGGGGATTATCCTAACAATGATATTGTCATATGATCTAAATAGTTGCTAACATAGTTGCTATGCAGTTGCTAGGGTGTTCTGAGTGATTGCCAGGGTGTTGCTATGGTGTTCTAATTTGCTGTTATATGATTGGTAAGAAGTTCTAACTTGTTACCAAGCAGTTGCTAGGGTTGTTTTGGTGATTATCCCGACAACCATATAGCAACAGGCATTGTTACCAGGTTGCTAACGTATATTATTTGGTTAAAACACTGCTATGCAGTTGCTAGGGTGTTCTGAGTGATTGTCAAGGTGTTGCTAAGGTGATCTAATTTGTTGCTATGTTGTTGCTAAGGTGTTCTCTGGGTGATTATCCAAACAATGGATATTGTCGTGTTATGAATGGTTGTTTAAGCAGTTGATAGGGTGTTCTTGGGTGTTGCCAGGGTGTTGCTAAGGTGATCTAAATGGTTGCTAAGCAGTTGCTAGGGTGTGGTGCAGTTGCTAGGGTGTGGTACTAAGATGTTCTGAGTAGATGTTTGCAATTGCTATGGCATTGCTAGATGGTTGCTAAGGTGTTCTAATGAATCTTAACTTGGCAAACAATACTGAGTGTTTCAGTCTACAAGAAACTGCTCAGCTCCGGCTGACTCAGAGAACGTGATGGATGATCCTGCAGGGTTCGAGATCTAGCACAACCTGTGCTATTATAAGAGCATTGAGCATCATCTGATATGAGCACAGGTCAGCAGAAGAAGAGCACAGGAAGTGCTGCATCATTCACATCCTCAATGACATTCAGAGATAAACATCACCATCAATATATTATCACAGCAACAGATCGAGATGTTCCCGATGATGAAACCAGACATCTTTACAAATCTAGATGCATGTGGAAGGCTCTCAGAAATGCAGTC
Source organism: Ptychobarbus kaznakovi (assembly GCA_027422405.1). NCBI lineage: Eukaryota > Metazoa > Chordata > Actinopteri > Cypriniformes > Cyprinidae > Ptychobarbus > Ptychobarbus kaznakovi. The sequence continues at coordinate 11,975 of JAPDDN010000217.1, forward strand.
TTTGAGAATATGAAATATAGATCCATAATGGATGTGCCATACACATCCTGAAAAGTGAAGGCTAAATATTTAAATCGCCATCTGGTGGCTGGCTGCAGTATAGCTCATAAACCCTGCCCTCTCCATGTAAATGAAGTCAGACTAAAATATCATATTACACTTCAAATACATTTCCCCCAAATATGGTTTCTATCATTTTGAGTAGTTCTTATCATTAATACCAATAAATTACTACTGCGCAGACTCTGGCTCCAAATGAATCACTACTGCGCAGATTCAGGCTCCAAATGAATCACTACTGCGCAGATTCAGGCTCCAAATGAATCACTACTGCGCAGACTCTGCCTCCAAATGAATCACTACTGCGCAGACTCAGCCTCTACTGCGCAGACTCTGGCTCCAAATTAATCACTACTGCGCAGACTCTGGCTCCAAATTAATCACTACTGCGCAGACTCTGGCTCCAAATTAATCACTACTGCGCAGACTCTGGCTCCAAATGAATCACTACTGCGCAGACTCTGGCTCCAAATGAATCACTACTGCGCAGACTCAGCCTCTACTGCGCAGACTCTGGCTCCAAATGAATCACTACTGCGCAGACTCTGCCTCCAAATGAATCACTACTGCGCAGACTCAGCCTCTACTGCGCAGACTCTGGCTCCAAATGAATCACTACTGCGCAGACTCTGCCTCCAAAATCACTACTGCGCAGACTCAGCCTCTACTGCCCAGACTCTGGCTCCAAATGAATCACTACTGCGCAGACTCTGCCTCCAAATGAAACACTACTGCGCGGACTCTGCCTCCAAATTAATCACTACTGCGCAGACTCTGGCTCCAAATGAATCTCTACTGCGCAGACTCGGCCTCCAAATGAATCTCTACTGCGCAGACTCTGGCTCCAAATGAATCACTACTGTGCAGACTCTGGCTCTAAATGAATCACTACTGTGCAGACTCAGCCTCCAAATGAATCACTACTGCGCAGACTCTGGCTCTAAATGAATCACTACTGCACAGACTCTGGCTCTAAATGAATCACTACTGCGCAGACTCAACCTCCAAATGAATCACTACTGCGCAGACTCTGGCTCTAAATGAATCACTACTGTGCAGACTCAGCCTCCAAATGAATCACTACTGCACAGACTCTGGCTCTAAATGAATCACTACTGCGCAGACTCAGCCTCCAAATGAATCATTACTGCGCAGACTCTGGCTCTAAATGAATCACTACTGCACAGACTCTGGCTCTAAATGAATCACTACTGCGCAGACTCGGCCTCCAAATGAATCACTACTGCGCAGACTCTGGCTCTAAATGAATCACTACTGCACAGACTCTGGCTCTAAATGAATCACTACTGCGCAGACTCTGGCTCTAAATGAATCACTACTGCGCAGACTCGGCCTCCAAATTAATCACTACTGAGCATATTCAGGCTCTAAATGAATCACTGCCACAAGATGAATTGTAGACACATGCGCATTTTTTACAGTCTATGGTTAGGATACTGTCTGTATGAACTGCATTTTCATTGTTTTTGAATAAATGATCCAGAGAATAATATTTATCAGCAACTTTAACAGCTGATGTGTATTTGTACCTTTCTCACACGAGACACCGCTCCATCCTGTGAAGCAATGACATTGGAATTCGCCCTTTTTGTCCTCACAGCGCACCGTCCCGTAATGATTGCAGGGGTTCGGGGAACACTGGTCTGGAATGTCTGAGGGACAGAGAGAGAGAGAGAGAGAGAGAGAGAGAGAGAGAGAGAGAGAGAGAGAGAGAGAGAGAGCGAGCGAGAGAGAGAGAGACACAGAGAGAGAGAGAGAGAGAGAGAGAGAGAGAGAGAGACACAGAGAGAGAGAGAGAGACAGAGAGAGACAGAGAGAGAGACAGAGGGAGAGCGAGCGAGAGAGAGAGAGAGAGAGAGAGAGAGAGAGAGAGAGAGAGAGAGAGAGAGAGAGCGAGAGAGAGAGAGAGAGAGAGACACACAGAGAGAGAGAGAGAGAGAGAGAGAGAGAGAGAGAGAGAGAGAGAGACAGAGAGAGAGAGAGAGAGAGAGAGAGAGAGAGAGAGAGAGAGAGAGAGACAGAGACAGAGACAGAGAGAGCAAGAGATGAGTCACGAAACACATTCAGCTTCTGTAATGTTCTGTTTGAAACACATCAGATATGAAATCCTATAACATCCTTTGACTACATGCTTTCTTCCTGTAGCTGTAGCCTTCCTGGCATTACATTTATTCATTTAGCAGATGGTTTTTATCCAAAGCAAATTAAGAATACAACAAGTGATTCATCATAAACAGGCAATAAACACGAGAAGTGCTAGTAATGCAAAGTACCAGACATCTTTCAGAATAGCACAAGCTAGAACAGCGAGTGTTAACCAGCGTTAAACGCCTGTGTGAACCACTGCATGACTTCATTAGTTGCTAATTTCAACATTTACTAATACATTATTAAAATCAAAAGTTGTGTTAATATTATTTAATGAACTAACATGAACATGAACAGTTGTATTTTTATGAACTAATATGAACAAAGACTAAACAATAATACATACGTGTTGCGTAATAGTTGTGTGTACATTTGCCTTTTCCATATGTTTTATAATTGTACAGTATATTAGTCAAATAACTTGTTTATAATTGTGCTTTATGGTATAAATGGCTTTGCCTTGCTCATCTTTTGTGAATGCTAGTTAATGCATAAGTAATTACATCCAAAATAAAAGTTTTTGTTTACATATTATAAGTGTACTGTGTATATTTATTATGCATATATAAATAAACACACATACAGTATTTATTTGGAAAATATTTACATGCATACACTTATATTATATACAAATATATTTAATATATAAATAAAAAAGTATTTAATATATACATGAATGTGTGCATATTCATGTATACATTATAAATATACACAGTACACACATAACATGTAAACAATTTTTTTTATTTTGGATATGATTTTTCCCATTGGGAGATATTTTTTAATAATATTTTCAGAAGACAAGACAAAATATCTTAAGTCGTTTTGCATCCCGATTCAATAATTAATACTAGAAAACAAGACACAAACATTAAGGAAGAAAATATTGTTTTGCAGTGTAATAATGAGATCTTATTGTAAAGTGTTAATGTTAAATTGAACATCCCACATGGTCTAGATGACGTCAGATGAAAATATAAGTGGAGCAAGTTATTAATTGTGCTGAACGATTCTGAGGACATTAGTTGTTGTTTATAATAACGCCACTGATGAATCTGTTACACTATAGAACATGCACTTGAACAGTACACTGTAGTTCTTCTCCAGCGAGTCTTTGAGCTCTGTGTTCGGATGACTCTCTGGCCATCTCTGATGTGTTTGCTGACCGTGCACGAGACGAGAAGAGCTCAGAGACGCAGCATCTCTTGCTCTGACTCAGGGATTCTGCCGGATACAGACTGACCAATCACAGCGCAGCACGAGGCTGCCTCCGCATCAGCAGAAATGAGTCGAGCAGGACGAGCCTCCAGCAGACGTCATGAAGATCGTCACACACACCCACTTGACCAGCTTAAAAACACCTGACTGGCTTCACTCATTCAGATGCTCACACACACTTCAAACCTGATTTACTGAGGGATGGGAGGAGAACGAGAGGAGCGAGACGTTCAGACCCAAGAACAAAGTCACCGTGAGCTCTTTATGAAGATAAAAATAACAGATCACTGCTTCAAACGCACTGCAGACCGCACACACACACACACACTCACACACACACACACACACACACACACACACACACACACACACACACACACACACACACACACACACACACACACACACACACACACACACACACACACACACACACACAACACATCACACAACTCTCACACTAACACTAATACGCACACAATGACAGATACAGTAGATGGATGGATGGATGGATGGATGGATGGATGGATGGATGGATGGATGGATGGATGGATGGATGGATGGATGGATGGATGGATGGATGGATGGATGGATGGATGGATGGATGGATGGATAGATTGATAGACAGATAGATGGATGATATATAGATCTGAGTCACTCACTGTGGACGCAGGTGATCAGATCCGGTTTCTTCTTCTCAGAGTCTCCAAACTTGTCCATACACGCTGGAGCATTAAAGAGAATCAAACACCTCCATCAGCATCAGCAGATGATTCAGCAAACCATCCGCTCAATATATATACATCAAATCATTCCAACCTTCGTCACAACACAATCACAACACATAGAAAAGAGTTGAGACTCACCCTGATACTTCGGGTAGAAATATTCCTAGAAAAGACAAAGAGCCATGATGAGAAATGACTGATTATTAACAGTATAACAGGTTTGGGTTAGTTATGAAGACACATGAGAACTGCACAGACAGTCCTGTCCTGACATGTCAAGCCCATACTTAGTCTTAGATGAGGGTGGATAAAGTGTCTCGTCTCTGAGATGGTATGATAGGATGCACACACACACACACACGCACGCACACGCACGCACACACGCACGCACGCACGCACGCACGCACAGCACGCACACACGCACACACACACGCACGCACGCACACACACACACACACACACACACACACACACACACACACACACACACACACACACACACACACACACACACACACACACACACACACACACACACACACACACACACACACACACACACACCACACACACACACACACACACACACACACACACACACACACACACACAAAGGTATGAGGTGGAGTAAAACTACACAAGACTTGAGTCCCATTATGTACACTAATATCCCTGCAGTATTAATACAACAGCATTAATAAGAGCAAATGATTCATATGTGACCCCTGAGCTAATCGATGTCACGTCCTCTGTGCATTAAACTCATGTAACTCTTAAACTAGTTTCATGGGTAAGTGCCATGCTGACTCACTCACAGTCACACACACTGCAGAGAGAAATCTGCAGCGTCAGAGAAGCCGGTCGCATGCGCTGCAGGTGAATAATGCATGCAGCGAGTGGAAATCCAACATCTCTGACACGCAAACCTGCTTCACGTCTCCTTGTCTCACCTCGCCTCATGGTAAAAAAGCTATATATTTAAATGGTACAAATCTATTAACATATCGCTAGAGACTTACTGATATAAACCTTTGAATTCAACTTCATATGGAGTACTACTTGTGCACAATGCATAGTTCTTAATATTAAGCCTAAAATGTGTTTTTACAGGAAAGATCACATAAAAAATTAACTGGAGTCGAATGCATTGACTAAACCGATTCATTGTGGCAGCGCTAGTTAGTGAGCATCATCGAGTGCACACTAACTAGGGATTGACACTATCATTACAGAAGAGGACGATGAGGATGAAAAATCGAAGTGCATCGACTAAACGATTAATCGCAGCAGCAGGGAACGCTAGCCAATTAGTCATTAGTTAGTTAGGGAGCATCATCGAGTGCACACTAACTAGGGGTAAAGTAAAACGACTTAAGATATTTTGTCTTGTTTTCTGAAAATATCATCCAAATTGTGTTAGTTTTTGCTTAAAACAAGTACAAATATCTGCTAATGGGAGAATAAAAATAATCTTAATTTAGAGGCTAAACTATATTTTTCTTACCCCATCGGTAGATATTTTAACAAAAACTAAATTATTTTATTAGAAAACAAGACATATCTTAAGTTATTTTACTTGTCGAGTAAATACATCCTGATTCAAGAGTGTTATTTATACTAGAAAACAAGATTACGGAAGAAAATCATGCGTCTTAAGTTGAATGCATAAATTCTCATGTTCAAGCTAATAATAGAAAGTATGAGGGCGTCATAATCTTTCATTTCCCAAACATTCCCAATCCTTATTTACAGAGCAAACAGGATTAAATCTAATCAGCACATTCATGAGATGCATGCAGGGAACATGCGCAGCCACGCTGGAATTCATTCTGTATCAAAAACACATTCCAGGCTCAGCTGTCAATCACAGCGGGGACACGCCCCTCAGGGACCAATCAGAAGGCACACGGAGCGGCTCATTTGCATATGAGCTCCCAGAGGAGAACAGTCTGTGTTTGAGGAATCATATTCCTGCAGTGTTATTGACTTGACTCAGGAATATGTGACAGTATTAATAGCATCAATGCAGGATGCTCTGATGGAAATAACTAATGTGTTTTTGTTACATCCATAGTACGTTAAACTTAGTTTGGTGCAGGGACTTTATGATTATGCATGAGTTCTATTGAGTTTACAAACACTTTATTTCACTGATAATACAAGCTCTATAAATGGGACATGCTCCCTGTCAAATGGACCACTGTTGCCCTAGTAGAGACTATGTAGTGCACACTAAGGAGCAGCACAGAAGTCAATGAGGATGAAAGAGTACATCAAACAAAAGCTGGAATCCAGTGCATTGACTAAAATGGTCTATCGCTGTAGAAGCATGCTTGATAGTTAGTGAGCATCACCGAATGCACACTACCTAGGGAGTGGCACAATCATTACTAAAGAGGTCAATTCTCAGATCACATCAAACATCAATTGGAATTCAGCATGTTGACTAAACCGATTAATCGTGGCAGCAGCGCATGCTAGTTAATTAGTCATTAGTTTAGTTAGGGATAATCATCGAGTGTACACTCGCTAGGGGTCCACATTATCATTACAGAAGAGGACGATGAGGATGAAAGATCACATGAGAAATAAGCTGGAGTTGAATGCATCGACTAAACTGATTATAATCTCGGCAGCGCAAGTTAGTGAGCATCATTGAGTGCACACTAACTAGGGGTCGACATTATTATTACAGTAGAGGACGATGAGGATGAAAGATCACATCAAAAATAAGTTGGAGTCGAATGCATTAACTAAACCAATTAATCGCGGTTGCACTAGTTAGTGAGCATAATTAAGGGCACACTAACTAGGAGACACAATGATTACAGAAGTGGACGATTAATTGCGCATCAAACATTAGCAGGAATCCAGAGCACCCAGGACAGTAGCGCACACTAGTTAGTTAGTATTCCTCTTACCGTCTCAGGGTCATTCTCAAACACTTCTCTCGCCTCCTCTTTAGTGCACTTCTCCTCCACACACTCCCTCTCCAGGTGACCCTGCTTGGTCTCCTCGAACACCTGGTTCGCTCTCCGGTGTCTGCGGAGGAACTCGCTCGCCTCCTTCGGAGACACGGACACTGGAAACAGCAGAAACTCTCAACTTCTACTAGTTAGTGGACACTGCTTGCACGGGAATAAGGGCTCGTTCGGCGTACTTACGCTGCGAGGAGCAGCCGGTCCACAGCAGGACGAAGCAGGAGATCCACACGGACTCTCTCATGTTGGTTCTGCGTCAAACTTTCGCTGGTTCTGGATCAGAATCCCGCACTGATCCGTGACATTCAAAGCCGAGCACGAGCGTGTCTGCAGCACATTCAACTCTCTCTCTCTCTCTCTCTCTCTCTCTCTCTCTCTCTCTCTAATCGTGAGCAGCAGATTCGTCGGTTTATTGGTGAAAGTCGCGGTGCGTAGGGAGTTCCCTATGCAGTCTGCATAATCTTCCTCTGCAATAGCAGATCACTGCAGTACATTCTGGGAAAAGATCCATTTAAAGCCATAGATCACCCAAAAATGAACACTGCTATCATTTACTTGCCCTCCTCGTGTCCTTCAGAGCCTGTGTGACTTTGTGTCAGTGCAACACAAAAAGAGAAGCTCAGCAGAATGTTCAGGCTGAACCCTAAATATACTCAAATGTGTTTGAAATACAAGCCAAGCATACTACAAATACATTTTCATATTTATGCACTTAATAAAACGCTCTGCAATTGTACTTTTGGTAGGCTACGCTAATCTGGTATTTACTTAAGTCTGCTAAATTGGAACGACTAATTAAAGCACTTTTAATTGTGCGGAAGTAGTCTGCTTAGTGTACTTGATTGCTAAAGTTGAACTAGGCTGTACTTCAAATATTTTGCATTTAAATACAACCCTCATAAATACAACATTAAAACACATTTTAGACTTAATATTAAGAAAAGTGCATTGTTTTCTATCAGTAAATATTATAATAGATTTTAACCATACTTCGTATGAAATAAAGGTATTTTAAATATATTGTTTTTTACTAGGCTAGAGCCGTTAAACAAGGACAAATGCATTTCATAAAAGGCTTCTACACTAATACACAGACTGAAATCTCATTTACGCATGAAATTAAATTATTACTCATTAAATCTTACAGATTAGCCCTAGCCGTAACACTATATGTGTGTGCTACTTTACATATTTACAACATTAACTGCACTTTAAATAGACATTTAAATAGACATATTATGCACTTATGTTCAAAGTAACCAAACATTTGCATATTCTAGATATCAAACATTCATGTCCAGGGAATGTCCTCGGAACTTTGGTGTAATATTCTTCCAGTAACGGAACGTTCATCGTTATCTGGTCTTTCATAATGTTCTCAAAACAGCATAAATACATTCCTGGAATGTTTTATGAAACATTTTTGACCCACACTGTAAAGAGTGATAAGTTGACTTAAATTCAAAATGTTAAATATACTTAAAATTATTACGTACATAATAATAAGTTAAGTTAATTGTCATGTTCAATAAAAAAAAAAAAAAAAATTTGAAACCCATTTCCTTAAAATTATTAAGTACATAATAATAAGTTAAGTTAATTGTCAAGTTCACTTAACTTAAAAAAAAATTGGAAACCCATTGCCTTAAAATTATTAAGTAAATAATAATACAAAATAATAAGATAAATGAATTGTCATTTCAAAACAACGTAATCATTACTTGAATTAGTTACCTGGGTAAATGAAAAGTGCACAGTATTCGTGTACACACGGAATCAGTTTTATTCATGTGTGCGTAAACACACAAGGAAATTGTTGTGGTTTTTAAGAAGCTCTTGGTGCACGTATACATGCATATCTGACATGAGAACAAAAACATTTAAATTAGACTTAATAATAATAATAATGTGTATGAATCTGGAACAGAAGATTTATGTACGGATTTGTGCATTATTTACTCTACAGCTGTATAAAAAATATGCATATGTGACACAGGCAATAATTAGATGGAGAATTAATAAAGCAGAGATTGAATCACAATCCGCTTCGAAGCCACCGAGCGCTAAACTGTGTCCTAATCAAGTGGTTTCCCATCATGCTTTTAGTTTTTATGCACTTAGGAGATATTTCTACCTGCGTAGAGAGAGAGAGAGAGAGAGAGAGAGAGAGGAGAGAGAGAGAGAGAGAGAGAGAGAGAGAGAGAGAGAGAGAGAGAGAGAGAGAGAGAGAGAGAGAGAGAGAGAGAGAGAGAGAGAGAGAGAGAGAGAGAGAGAGAGAGAGAGAGAGAGAGAGAGAGAGAGAGAGATTTGAGAGCAAAACATTTCCAGTGAAACCTCCACAGAAGACAGAAAGTCACGTGAGGGAATGATGGCTGTTCCTTTAAGTGACATCATGGATTTCAACATAATTCTGTGGAAAAGATCATGTTCAAACGCGAGAGCTTTTTGTGGAGCGTTTATTTATTCATCTCTCAATCAGCATTGTATTATATGTTTGGATCATTTCAATCTCATTTTACTCATTCATATTATTAGAGATGATGATTGATATTTAGATCACTTTATGTCAGTCTCTGCTGTACTGTTATAAAGATCTCAGTTTGAGTCACTGAATAACAGTGAGCTGTTTTTCCTCCCTATTCTCACTGTATGAGCCATAAAAGGTGGGGGGTGAAAACTTTTGAATGGGATGAAGATATCCAAATATTTCTTATTTTGTTGAAATATTTATTTGTTTTTCCATTTAGTATTGCCCTTCAGAAGCAACAGAACACACTTGCATGTTTCCCGGAAGACAAATTAAGAACAATTTACCCTCTTAATGCATCGTGTTTCGTTCTGGAGCATCAGTGAATGTTTGAACCTTTTTTAATAGTTGTGTTTGAGTCACTCAGTTGTCCTCAGCATGAAAAGATGATCTCAAAATCATACAGTCACTGCTGGAAAGGGTTCAAATATGGAAAAGATGCTGGAAAAATAAAGAATCAGCAGGACATGGAGGATTTTTCTGAAGATAAGAGCTCAGTTTAACTGTTCAGAACAAACAAGGGACTCATGAACAACATCACAAAACAGTCGTGGATCAGGTAACAACACAGTATTAAGAACCAAGGGTTCACAAACTTTTGATCCGGGTTTATGTAATAATTTCAGCTATTGGTTTTTATTTTCTTGTGGACTATATACATCTTTTATGTAAGATATCTTTCTCAGGACAGTACTAAATAAATAACGTATGATCTCGCTAATTTTGTTACAATTATTCACAGATTCTTCGAGGGGTTCACAAACTTTTGAACGGGGTTATTTAATAATTTCAACTATAGTTATCTTTTCTTGTGGACTATATACATCTTTAAGGTAAAATATTTTACTCAGGACAGTACTAAATAAATAACTTATTCACAGATTCTTCAAGGGGTTCACAAACTTTCGCATACACAGGGTTAATGTCTGTCTCATGAGGTCTTCGTCGATATAAGCATTTAAAAACATCCGAGTATGTGTCCCGAATGTTGATTTGTGAAGTCTCTGTTGGTCAGGCAGTGATAGAGAGCGTGTTTCAGAGGAACAGATCTAGTTTCTAATCAGGGTGTTTGTTGATTGACAGTCTGTGTTCTTACGGATGTGAGGTTACATTCTTCTCCTGCAGCTGTTTTCTCAGTGTTTACCTCGCTCGCTCTCTTGTTTTTCACTCTCTTCCTGTTTCCCGTGTTTCTTTATGCAACATCGAGGTCAGGTCAACTCGTGTCCATCTGTAAAACACACTGTATATATCTCTCATCACAAACATCATCAGAAACGCAGATCTAGTGAACAAAAAGTCAAAAGTAGAGCATTGTTTTATAATAACAGTATCTTCCAAACAAAGACCTGGATACAATACTAAATACAAAATAATAGAAACATATAGGCCTATATATGTATAAAATACATATTCCATATAGGCCTATATATTTCTATCAATGTTTTGTATTTACTTTATACTTTAAAGAATGTTATATATTGCAAAAAATAATTTTCTTTCTTCGTATTTATGTCTTAATGTATGATCATTAATTATGTTTTTCTTACCCCATTTTGTCTATTTTTAAAGCAAAAACTAACAAAATGTGCATAATATTTTCAGAAAACAATACATATTTAAGTCTTTTACTTGTCAAGTAAATGCATCCTGATGCAAGATTTTTTTGATATTTATGCTAGAAAACAAGACATAAATAATAAGGAAGAAAATATATTTTGCACTATATATGTATATACACCGGTCACTCAGCACAATGCCACAGATTTCGCAAGTTTTGAGGGAGCGTGTAATTGTCATGCTGACTGCAGGAATGTCCACCAGAGCTGTTGTCCGTGTAATGAATGTTCATTTCTCTACCATGAGCCATCTCCAAAGGCATCCAACCGGCCTCACAACCACAGACCACGTGTAACCACACCAGCCCAGGACCTCCACATCCAGCATCTTCACCTCCAAGATCGTCTGAGACCAGCCACCCGGACAGCTGCTGCAACAATCGGTTTGCATAACCAATGAACTTCTGCACAAACTGTCAGAAACCGTCTCAGGGAAGCTCATCTGCATGCTCGTCGTCCTCATCGGGGTCTCCACCTGACTGCAGTTCGTCGTCGTAACCGACTTGAGTGGGCAAATGCTCACATTCGATGGCGTCTGGCACTTTGGAGAGGTGTTCTCTTCACGGATGAATCTTGGTTTTCACTGTACAGGGCAGATGGCAGACAGCGTGTATGGCGTCGTGTGGGTGAGTGGTTCCCTGATGTCAACGTTGTGGATCGAGTGGCCCATGGTGGCGGTGGGGTTATGGTATGGACAGGCGTATGTTATGTACATTGATGGCATTTTGAATGCACAGAGATACTGTGACGAGATCCTGAGGGCCATTGTTGTGTAATTCATCCACGACCATCACCTCATGTTGCAGCATGATAATGCACCGCCCCATGTTGCAAGGATCGGTACACAATTCCTGGAAGCTGAAAACATCCCAGTTCTTGCATGGCCAGCATACTCACCGGACATGTCACCCATTGAGCATGTTTGGGATGCTCTGGATCGGCGTATACGACAGCGTGTTCCAGTTCCTGCCAATATCCAGCAACTTCACACAGCCATTGAAGAGAAGTGGACCAACATTACACAGACCACAATCAACAACCTGATCAACTCTATGTGAAGGAGATGTGCTGCACTGCGTGAGACAAATGGTGGTCACACCAGATACTGACTGGTTTACGTACGAATATAGAACTGAATATAGAAAAATACATAGAACTAAATATAGAAATATAGAAAATTACACAAGTAGAGCAAGATATTAAATATAGACAAATATAAATACAACTGAATATAGAAAAACAAAAATAGAACTAAATATGGAAATAGAAAATTAGACAAGTAGAGCTAGATATTAAATATAGAAAAATATAAATACAACTAAATATAGAAAAACATAAATAGAACTAAATATAGAAAAATACATACATACAACTAAATATAGAAAAATACATAAATAGAACTAAATATAGAAATATAGAAAATTACACAAGTAGAGCTAGATATTAAATATAGAAAACTACATAAATAGAACTAAATATAGAAAAATACATAAACAGAACTAAATATAGGAAAATACATAAATAGAACTAAATATAGAAAAATACATAAATAGAACTAAATATAGAAAAATGCATAAGTAGAACTAAATATAGAAAAATGCATAAATAGAACTAAATATAGAAAAATGCATAAATAGAACAAGATTTAAAGTATATAGAAATTGATATGGAAATATAGAACAATTATAGAAATAATACTAGATTTTCCAGCAGAGAAAATATAGAACTAGATACAAAATAACAAGCATAATTAGAAAAATATATTAGACTATTGAAATGATTTTACAGAGCTGATATATTCACAATTAAAAAACACTTGAATGAACGAATGAGGTATTTATTTATGGGAAATTCATCTAAAGCATTTATTAATCCTATTTATTGTTCATTTGAACTGCCAATACATTCATCTGAAAATATATACATTTGAATTTTAATATTTAATGGACCTGAGCTGACTTGAACTGACAATAAAGAGCTGTATTTTTATTAACTAACTTTAACAAAGATTAATAAATACTGTCACGGGTGTATTGCTCATTGCTCGTTATGCATTAACTAATGGGACCTGAAACTGATTTCATAATCCCTGGTTTTCCTCAGGACCACATATAAGTCAAAGGTAAGCGTTAATTAACCGTTAAACACTCTCATTAGTGTCTAAGATGGGATTTTTGTGTTTCCATAACAACAACAACAACAAGCTGCATTTTCATGCTTTATTACAACAATTAATGCATCACTAGTGTTTAATATCCAACTAAACATTCACATCGCAATCAAATTAGTGTTATATACAAGGCGTCTTTAAATAGAGGCTCACGAGCTCCTTCACAGGTTAGTCATCAATCGACTAATGAGCGGATCAATTAAAAACACAAAGAACCCGGAGTCATGTGTCAGAGACCGGGCGGCTCTGGCGGTGATGTCACTTCCTGTCTAGAGCGGCTGGGTCCGGGACGGAGACGGGAGGACAGGAGTGAGACCTGATGCTGTTGTCTTTACGGACCGCCTCGTCGAAGTCCAGCTGCCGTCCGTTCACACTGATCTCCAGACAGCCGTGGTAGAAGGCCGAGACCGGAGTGACGGACAGCGGCAGATCTGCACACGGAGAAAGACATAAAACATCATCTCCGTCACGCTACGAGACGTTTAAAGGGTTAGTTCATCACAAATTTCATTAGCCCATGTTTTACTAACCCTCAAGGCAAGCTACAATATTTCGCCAAAAGTATTGGCACCCCCTTCTAATGAACAGGTTTGACTACTCTAGTAATTACAAATCGTAATGTTTAAGCATATAATGATTAGAGATCGACCGATATATCGATGTACCGATATTTAAGCATTTGATCATAATCGGATATCGGTTTTGTAATATCGGATTCACCGATAAATGCACCATTGCAGCACGTCTGAGGGGAGACGAGACAACAACAACGGCGTGCATGTACTTGATTCGCTGTAGATAGTAAACTTTATTTAACATAACAGCCATTAATGCACAAATTAGATGCATTACATAAATGCCTGATATGTAGTTTATGCAGCTTGACTCTAAGAAATATAGAGGAACTCACGGAGTCCTGTCCCGATAAAGACGTAACTTTGCATGAGTTAAACAACACAACCATGAATGAGCACATGTTGAAAATAAAATCGCTGAATTTAATTATTTCTCTGTTCTATATTTGCTCATCATTAGTCTCGTGGAGCCACTTCATATTGCTAAATTATAGTAACATTTACCATATAACCATAATTTAGCTAATAAACATCTAAATAAATACACCTCTATGGAAATTAATTATTTATTATCTCCATGAGCGATCGCAGTTTGAGTATAGTTCTGTGTAAATGCATAGATAAACCGCACTATCAGCAGGCAATTCATAATCTAGAGTGACCAAAAACATTACTAATAATGCTGATAACATTCCAGTTGAGAAATGCAATAAAATATGATGTTATGTTCCAATATTCCAGAGAATATTATTCAGTGAATTAACATGATCCGGTGATTATTCTTGACTCTATAGGTCTATTAAACAGCGTATAAACTTACTAAAACTAGTTTAAAATGAAGTTGATATAACTCCTGTCCTTTATTTATTTTCTCCATTTCAAAACATTAGACATTCTACATTTATTTAGCTTATTGCTAATATTTGTGTTGTTGCTGCTGATGCTTTTTATATTTTGTTTTTTTACTGTTGTAATATGAAGATTAAATATAACATGAAAGACAGCTAAAAAATGGGGCGTACTTACTTTTGTGTCCAGCGGTTTAGACATTAATGGCTGTGTGTTGAGTTATTTTTCATAATTTACTCTGTTATAAAAGCTGTACACACTACTTTACATTGTAGCAAAGTCTCATTTCTTCAGTGTTATCATATGCAAATATATAATAAAATATTTATAAAAACGTGAGGGGTGTACTTACTTCTGTGAGATACTGTAGTTTTTTTATTTACATGTATGCATTAATCCAAAGCAACAATGTTATTTTGTTTATCATTGAGATGCTATTATAGTTTTCATTAATATTTGACTTAATATTGAATAAGTTTTTAGTTATAGTTTCAGTTTTTACTTTAAATTTTGTTGTGTTTGTGTCATTTTCATATTAAACTTGGCTATATCGTTTTTAGTTCTTTTAGGACATCGAGTTAAAGTAAATTAAATTCTGACTAGAAGGAATACATTTTTGCATTTCATTTCAGGTAAATTTTATTTTAACGAAAATGTTTTTCATGGTTTTAGATAATGAGAACAACACCGGGAAGGGCTCATTGGATGGAAAATTCACTTTTACGTGTTGTTTGAACTGATGTCTATGTTTGGGTGAATCATTCGTGATCCAGCCTCACCTACAGAAGGAGTATAAGGTTATTTTTATGAATCTTTGCAAATCGCCTTTCCTAATAATGTGCTAGTTAGCAAGTTCAATGCAGCTAAAGTTAACAGTCTCTCAGAGAGCAGCTCGGAAAGAGAGGGGCGGAGTCAGTAAAGCTCATTAGCATTTAAAGGGACATGCAACAAAACAGCTTGCTGTAAACAGGGTAAAAACGGTGTTGTTTTACACTACCATTGAGAAATTTTAACCAAAGTATGTTATAGACTTTTCATTAAAACTCTAAAGAATCATATCAACTTGGGCATCTGATGACCTCTTGAAGGTATACATCAGGTCTTGCATTCCCTGGGAATCCGACCCATCAACAATCCCATGGATTTATCACTACATTAGTGAGCATCTAAAACTGAAGTGAAGCAGCTGAGAGACCTGGCAGTCCTCCGATGTATGTGTGGATGCTGGGGGCCTGCATGGCGCTGGAGAGTCTGCTTAGAGCCGCGCTGAGCGTCTCGGAGTCGCTGTAAGACACGCTGGAGGAGTTTGCCGAGATCTGGATCCCATCGGCCGACGCTCTCATCTCCACCAGCATCCGCTCCGGATAACACAGCATCAGAGACTGCAGCGTCGCCACACACACGCCGTCCACAAACACCTGCAGATCCTGGAAACACAGCCAGAGATTACGAACGAACACGAACGTCTGCAAGATGTCTATTAAACATCACTTGGTCTGGAAAGCATCTGCTGTGTATAACATCTGACAGACGCCTGTAAGACATACATCTTAAAGACATCTAATAGACGTCTATTTGACACCTTAAAGGAAATGTCCTATAGACGTATTGCAGATGAGCATCTTGCAGATGTAAATGCAGACGTCAAATAGACATCTCTGTGATGTATGTGTGCTATCAGTGTAAGCTCCATTCACACCAATACGATAAAGATATTTGCGTCCACACCAGCAGACGATATCATCTCTTTAAATTCAAAAACAAAAACACTGATTCGTCCAGTAATGAAACGAGTTAATCTTGAGTGAGTCATTGAATCATTGACAATACATTTTTTTAGACACATTGGTATCGATAAGACTCGGAATCGATGAAATTCAAACGATGCCCAACCCTAGTTACCGCATCATCCGGTCCTCGCGTCACCACGGCAACAGACAGCGGGACAGAGCCATTGCTGACCAGAGCAAACAACACACCGGTGCTGCTGGACGGACGGATGCTCATCACAACATCCAGCATCCAGAGAGCTGTCCTGCCTGAGAAACACAGACACAGACACAGACACAGACACAGACACACAACGCACACACACACACACACACACACACACACACACACACACAGACGCACACTGACACACACGCAGACGCACACACACGCAGACGCACACACACACACACACACGCACACACACACAGACACACACACACACACACACACACACACACACACACACACACACACACACACACACACACACACACACACACACACACACACACACACACACACACACACACACACACACACACACACACACACACACACACACACACACACACACACACACATCTTCAACACAGCTTCATTTATTCATTCACACTAGTCTTCTGTAGAGCTGCCTCTGAAGATGCTCCATAATTAACATAAATTGTGCAAGCTTCTGATGCATAACTGCAGCATTAACACTGTTTATTACTGTAAAGCTATCCATCTATCTATAAATGTATATATTTATATTTAAATATTTAATTAAATCTGTATTGAAATGTAAAAATAACAAAAACTTATAGAAATGACAAAACAAAAAATATTCATAACATTAATAAACACTAAAGGGAATAGTAAAAATTCAATGTATTTTTTATAATAATTATAATAATAATTAATAAATAATAATACAATTACTAAACTAAATAATAATGATTAAAATGACTAATAAAATGTAAAATAAATAAATATAAACATAAAAAGCTGATTCTAAATGTTAATAGATTCTATAACAGTATATTATTTCTGCGAGGACGTTCCGGGACCGATCTGAACTCACGGTACTCGATGTCGAAGCGCGCCAGGCCTCCGCCGCTGAAGAACGAGCCTTTCTCCACGTACACATAACAGTGCTTGCTCTCCTTCTGCTGAATCACCTCCTTCACTCCAGACGCTCCCTGATTCATCAGATTCCAGCCGCGGATGCATCCGTCCAGCCTCGGGTTGATCTGATCCACAGCGGACACACACACACGCCACATCACACACACACACACGTCACACGCACACATCACACGCACACACACACAACACAACACAACACACATCACACGCACACACATCATACACATCACACCCCACCACACACCCACGTCACACCACACACACACGTCACACGCACACATCACACCCCACCACACACCCACGTCACACCACACATCACACCCCACCACACACACACACACGTCACATCACACGCACGCACACGCACACACACACGTCACACATCACACCCCACCACACACACACACATCACACCCCACCACACACCCACGTCACACCACACACACACACGTCACATCACACACATGTCACACCACACACATCACACCCCACCACACACCCACGTCACACCACACACACACGTCACACGCACACATCACACCCCACCACACACACACACGTCACATGCACACACGTCACATCACACGCACACACACAAACATCACGCGCACGCACACGCACACATACACGTCACATACATCACACCCCACCACACACACACACGTCACATCACACGCACGCACGTCACATCACACGCACACAAACACACACATACACATCACACGCACACAACACACACACACACACACACACACACACACACACACACACACACACACACACACACACACACACACACACACACACATCACACCACACCGCACACACATCACATCACCCACACGTCACATCACACACACACACACACACACACACGCCACACACACGCACATCACACCACACCGCACACACACACACACACCACGCACACACACCACACACGTCACACACACACACACACACACACACACACACACACACACACACACACACACACACACACACACACACACACACACACACACACACACACACACACACACACACACACACACACACACACACACGTCACACACAACACACACACACAAAAACATCTGAATATTGAGAAAATTATCTTTAAAGTTGTTCAAATTAAGTTCTTAGCAATGCATATTAATAATCAAAAATTATGTTTTGATATATTTACTGTACATGGAACATGATCTTAATATCTAATGATTTTTGGCTATAAAAGAAAAAAGTATAATTTTGATCCATACAATGTATTGTTGGCTATTGCTACAAATATACCCCAGCGACTGCTTTTGTGCTCCAGGGACACATATTGTGAAATGACGTATGCATTATTATAGTATATGAACAGAGTATATGAACGGGTTTGGGCTCTGAGTTTAACTGTGCCGCTCGGCTCGGGTCGGGTCAGGTCAGACGATCTCGGGTACGGGCCGGGTTCGGGCTTCGTGCAGACCTCTAATTCATGCTAGAAAACCAGAGAAAAACACTAAGGAAGGAAACGTTAGTTTGCGGAGCACCGACCGGTTTGACGAGGCTCTCGGTGCGATTCGGCAGGCCGGCGATGTAAACTTTGGTGTTCAGTTTGTTGTTGACGGGACTGAAGAGCCGCTCTGGACTGCTGATGCTCATGACGGCTTCTTTACTGATCTTCACACTGACGCTTCCCATCCGCTCCTCCACCGAGATCTACAGACACGGACAGCACATCAGAGGGATTTCTGAAGATCTGCAGCAATGAATCCCACTTTAATATAGATTCACTGTTTTAGATAAATCATACACAGAGACACTGTCATGTTAGAATAGAAAAGAGTTCTGTCCAAACTGTTGCTATAACATTAGATTCCCTAGAATATCATTATATGCTTAAACATTAAGATTTGTACTCATGGAAATTACTAAAGTAGTGAAACTTTTCATTAGAAGGGGTGCCAATACTTTTGGCAATTTTTTTTTTCTGAAGAGCGTTGAACTTTCTTCTTCTTCTGCGTTCTACTGTTAGACGTTAACTTACTTTTCCTTCGGTCTGAGGCTTTTAGTGTGAAAGGGCTTTACGTTTTCCCGAAAATATAACTATTAATATAAATTAAAAACAAACAAGCAAGCCCTGCCCAGATTTAAAAAGTAACGGAAAAGTAACTTAACGCATTACTTTCCATAAAAAGTAACATAAGTTGTTACTTTTTTAGGGAGTAACACAATACTGCAATGCATCTTTTAAAAGTAACTTTCTTTTTTTTTATTATGATGCAAAAAAACACTTTTCCCAAACACTGCATCATCATCAGATGAAGGACTATTAATAGAGTGAAGCGGGTCATATGCTGTATGATGTCTGTAATCGATGTGGATTCAGACGCACCACGTGCCACTGGCCGTCATTGATGGCTTTTCCTCCGCTGGTCATCTTCATGGAGTGCTCGTTCTTAAACTGGACCTCGATGCGGCCGGACCGTAAACCCAACATAAACCAGGAGTCCTGCGCGGACTCGGCGTACAGAATCACTCCCTCAGGATCAAACGTGCGCAGGTCAAACTCAGCTGCAAACCTGGGGGGGGTCATACTCGTATTTATATACAACACTATTATATTTCAGATTTAGAACTGGCATTTATTTTGACATTTTCAGATTTTTTTATCATTTTTTTTGTTACATTTTGATATGTGCTTTTTCCTTTTTTTGCATTTTTTTTTTTTACATTTATTTATTCGCAATTTTAGAACTTATTTTACTTCACATAGCTCTCAAGGAAGAATTCAAAGTTTTCCATCTCTCATACACCACGCACACACACACACACACACACGCACTTTTGAACACACACACACACACACACACACACACACACACACACACACACACACACACACACACACACACACACACACACACACACACACACACACACACACACACACACACACACACTTGAAGTAAAAAAGTTTACACACCCCTTGCAGAATCTACAAAATGTTGATTATCTTAACAAGTACATAATGATCATACAAATGCATGTTATTGTTTATTTAGTACTGACCTGAATAAGATATTTCACATAAGAGATGTTTACATGTCTCCAGAAGGAGAAACCATGCATTAAGAGCCTTTTGAATTTAAAGATCAGGGGAAATTTTACTTAATTTGTCTTCTGGAAAACACGCAAGTATCTTCTGTAGCATCTGAAGGGCAAATGATGATATTTAGGCAAAACAAGAAAAATTTACACATCTTCATTCTGTTCAAAAGTGTTCACGCCCGGCTCTTAATGCATGGTTTGTTCTTCTGGAGCATCAGAGAGTGTTTGAATCTTCTGTAATAGCTGCGTACGAGTCTCTCAGTCGTCCTCGGTGTGAAGAGATGATATCAAAATCATACACTCATTGTCATTAATTATCAAGGGATTTTAAATACTCCAGTGTTATATTATAGTATTTATTTACATTTTGAATTAGCTTGTTTTAATTTTAGTTCAATTTTGTTACAAGCTATTGTCAGTTTTATATTTTTTTTAAACTTAAATCTAGTAATTTGATTTCACTTTATTGACATAACTTTCATTTCCAAACTAATATTTTTATTTTATTTATTTATTTTCACAAAAATAATTGTAGCCAGTAATAACAACACTGAACCTCTCACGAGGGATCAGCTCCTCGTCTATTAAACAAACAGCACTTAAAATGAATTAACAGAGACTTTCTGGAGTATATAAGACACGCCTTTAAAACACGACGCTCGTCCACTTCAGCAGGTCAAGCTAAATATTACAGCAGCCGTCTGCACTTACAGCTGCTCTCCCAGCATTCCTCGTACCTGGTGTCGGCCTGCAGACGGAAGCGCAGGTAAATGACGGGTAACCCGGAGAACTGCTCTCCCAGATACAGCATCTCCTCGTGTTTATACTCGTACAGATCCAGACACTCGGGGATCTTCTCACACTGACGGCCGTCCTCCGCCAGACGCAGTCCTTTACGCCCGTCACAGTGACACGAGAAACTCCCCGCGGTGTTCACACACTCGCCCTCACACACCTCCGTCTCACACTCGTCCAGATCTGACAGAGAAACACATTAAAGCAAGAAGCATTGCATCAGTGTCTGAGCAGTGAATGGGTGCCGTCAGAATCAGAGTATGATTAAAAACATCACAGCACTCCAGTCCATCAGTTATCATCAGAAGCTGAAACAAATCCAGCATTAAGACGTTTTAATGTCTAAAATATGAGTTCATAATCCATAATAACTCTTCCTCAGTAAAAAAAGTGCATCTGCTGTTGCTTCTCAAGATGATAACTGATGGACTGGAGTGCTGTGATGTTTTTATCAGAATTTACATTCTGACGGCACCCATTCACTGCAGAGCATCCATTGTTGAGACACATTTCTCTGCATCCTGATGAAGAATCATCTTTGTGTGTATGTGTGTGTTTATGTGTCTGTGTGTATGTGTGTGTGTGCATGTATTTGTGTGCGTGTGTGTATTTGTGTGCGTATATGTGCGTGCGTATGTGTGCGTGTGTGTGCGCGTGTATGTGTGTGAGTAGGCGTGTGTGTGTGTGTGTGTGTGTGTGTGTGAGTGAGTGAGTGTGTGAGTAGGTGTGTATGTGTGCGTGTTTGTGTGTGTGTGCGTGAGAGTGTGTGTGTGTGTGTGTGTGTGTGCGTACGCGTGTATGTGTGTGTGAGTGGGTGTGTGTGTGTGTGTGTGTAGATGTATGTGTGAGTGAGTGAGTGAGTGAGTGAGCGTGCGTGCGTGCGTGTATGTGTGTGTGTGTGTGTGTGTGTGCATGTGTGTGTGAGTGTGTGTAGGTGTGTGTGTGAGTAGGTGTATGTGTGAGTGTGTGTGTGTGTGTGTGTGTGTGTGTGTGTGTGTGTGTGTGTGTGTGTGTGCGTGCATGTGTGTGTGAGTGTGAGTGTGTGTGTGTGTAGGTGTGTGTGTGTGTATGTATGTGTGTGTGTGAGTGTGTGTGTGTGTGTAGGTGTGTGTGTGAGTAGGTGTATGTGTGAGTGAGTGAGTGAGTAAGTGAGTGAGCGTGCGTGCGTGCATGTATGTGTGTGTGTGTGTGTGTGTGTGTGTGTGTGCGTGCGTGTGTGTGTGTGTGTGCGTGCGTGCATGCATGCATGTGTGCGTGCGTGTGTGTGCGTGCGTGCGTGTATGTGTGTGTGTGTGTGTGTGCATGTGCATGTATATGAGTGTGTGTGCGTGCGTGCATGTGTGC
>JAPDDN010000217.1:40000-73405 GCA_027422405.1 Ptychobarbus kaznakovi
TCACACTTTAGTGTCCAGTTCTCAATATTAACTAAATGCTTATTAACATGAATATTACAGGGATATTGGGTTTACTATTACTTATTAAAGCACATATTAATGTCTTATTCTGAAGACCTTATTCTAAATACTTAATACTATTCAATTCTTAAACTTAATTGTCAACAACTAGTTTACTAAGTATTAATAAGCAGTAATTAGGAGTATTTTGAGTCATAGTTAATAGTGAGAATTGGACTCTAATATAAAGTGTGACCAGAATAATTGTAGTTATGTATTATTTATTTGAAAGAATAAAAATAAAAACATTTCATGTCTATCCTTGTATCAATAATTGAAATGAGTTTTAGAAAGTAATTAGTCATAAGTAATACTTTTTGTAGAGAGTAATTTGTACAGTAATATAATTACACTGTTGAGGATGTAATTAGTAACTAGTAG
Organism: Ptychobarbus kaznakovi; assembly: GCA_027422405.1. Taxonomy (NCBI): domain Eukaryota; kingdom Metazoa; phylum Chordata; class Actinopteri; order Cypriniformes; family Cyprinidae; genus Ptychobarbus; species Ptychobarbus kaznakovi. The sequence goes on from JAPDDN010000217.1 coordinate 40,442, forward strand.
TTAATTATTTTTTTGGAGTAACTCACTCAACACTGGTCAGAATTTGGAGTAAACTTGAACCATCTTTCATAACCTCAAGTGTACTAAATACATGTTTAAATACAGATAGTATGTTAAAAGCTTACTTTAGTTCTCATTCATGGTGTCCCAAAATAGCACAGTTGAGTACACTAAGCTGATTTTAAGCTGATTTTAAGAAGCACTAAAGAATCATTTTTAGTATTTTAAGCACATTAGTGCACAAAAATAGAACTAGGGGTCGACCGATATGTGTTTTTCAGGGCCGATACCGATTATTACAGATCAAGTAGACCGATAACCGATATTTTGAACCGATATACGTGTCTGGTGTAAAAATGAAAATGAATGCCAAAATTAATAATAACAAGAGCTCTGACAAAAAAACGTTCTTTAAATGCTTTTAAACATGTCTTTAATTCTGAAAACTGTTAATAACAACAACATTCCCGTTGGTTTTAATTTACAGTACAGTGCAAATGAAGGCATAAAACATTAATTTAATTTATCTTTTAATCAAATGAGAGTTATACTTTATTTTTGGCAAACAAATGAGTTTACTATTAAAATTAAAACATGGAAGAAATAGCGTATTGTGTTATTATTCTCAACAAAAGTTGTAATAATTGTTGTAGTTGTATTACGTATACAGTAATATATTCGGCTAAACCGAACTTATATTTTGACAGGTTGCCATGAGGACATTTTAGGTTTCTGTAGCCTATGTATATATGATATGACGATCGTTTTACTCAAATGAAACGGTCAAATGCTCATGAAGTGACTCTCCGAGCAGTTCTGGGGATGTTGTTCATGTATTTATGTCCTCGTTTAGTGAGACGGCTGATGCTGAAAACACCGCGAGCATCACGCGCTTCAGTATGTATGTGTGCAGTAAATGAAACAGCACGTCTGTGTCATTCATTAACAGAGATGCAGAACATGCAGGATTCGTATTTAAAGTGTTTTTGCGGCTTAATATTTATAGATACTAGTCCATAGCGCGAGTCGATTTAAGTGTACTGACCTACTTTTGATTAATTAATCCAAACTTCGACACATTCCGTGACATTCCGCGTTATACGGTAAATTCCATTATATGACTGCATTCCGCGATTCCGCCCGCATTTTCCGCATCGCGGACATCATCGGTTATATTGAGGTGTTTTGCAACTTCAGCAACGTCTGCTGCTGCCTTACCTTTGAGAGACAACTGATGCGTGATCACTGACGCAGCTCCAGTTAGCAAGTGCTCTCGGTGTGAGACTGCCTTCAGTTTTCCGCGTTGATTGGTCGGACTCGTGACTCTCTACATATCAGATGAGCGGTGGGCGGAGATTGCTCTCAGAGATTGAGAGATCGCCTCACTCTCACAGAGTGTTGAGCTCAGACAGGCTGCATCGAGCCAAATAGTGCATTTAAACATTAAATAATTTCACCTGTATTATTTATTCACCAATAAATAATGTCACCTGTAAATAGTATGTTTGTTTGCATAATAATAATAAAAAAAAAAATAATATCGGCAAATCTGTTTTGAAAATGGCCGATATCGATAATCGGTAAAATGCTTAATATCGGCGCCGATAATCGGTCGACCCCTAAATAGAACGTTATGGAAGTGTGCTTTTTGTTTTTACCTGGGTTACCAAGACGACAGGAGCTTCCAGTGCAGAAGACATACATAAGCATAACACTGTAACTAACACTACTAACTAGCACTAGATCACCTTGAACACAGGTCCGCAGGTTCTGAGGGATTCCCCGCTCAACTGGATTATTGATGCCGACGCGGTGAGAGCCTAGACACACTACACACACACACACACACACACACACACACAGAACAACAAACAGAGACACACAAACACACACACACAGAACAACACACACACAGACAGACACACACACACACGCAGACAACCACACAGACACGCAGACATGCGCACACAGACACACGCACACACATGCACACACACACACACAAGTAGACATGCGCACGCAGACACACGCACACACACACGCACACACAGAACATCAGTTCATGCTGCTGTAACAATATACTCGATGTATTTTACAGCATGAAGCATGTTTCTGATCTCACTGTGATGTTGACTGTATTTATCACACTTCACCCTATTACTGCAAGAAAAACAAACATCTAAACTGAAGAAAAAACAGCTGCTACTGAATGATAGTTTCATTCCGGCCAAATCTGCACCAATGCTTCCATCAATTATTTTATTTGAAGTTAAGACACTGCAGGCAAAACTGGTGTTTTCATGCATTTGTCAGTTTTTATTCTATTTCGTCTTTTCTTTCAGACTAGAAGAAAGTAGTAGTAGTATATTTATTTAATGCCATCTCAGGCTATTGTCATGGCAAAAACAATTCAAAAAATTACTAGAAGAAATAATATTAAACACACATTGAAGTTTGGATTTTATTGCACTTTATTTGCATCAGTAGATTTTAATCTCTATAGAGTTTCTCTCTTATAAAGAGCAAACTATGCTGTATTTCAGTCACACTGATTTATAATCCTAAAAATATGTTTGTTTTCAGTCTGTTGATAGTATTTTATGATTTATGATAGAAACAGAAATCCAGAATCCTGTCTTGAAAAACCTGTAACTCTAATATGACGACAAAACCAAACAAGAATTATGAACCTGGATTTATCCAATCTTCAGATTTATGTGCTGGAAATGATTGCAAATTACTGAATATTTAGATTAATTAGATAATGCCTCATTTGCATATTTAAACAGAGCATTTGAGAAACCTGTGTTAATGTGATGAATCAGCTGGAGAAGCATGGTCAAGTCTATTCTTGCCTTACTTGTTTTGTAATTTGATCAACTGTATTTAAATATATAATGTATTTTTCTTCTCGTTGTACAGAGACTCTGAGTCAAAGCAGCTTCGGTTCCAGTGAGTTTTGCAATCAGAGCCACTGTACACGCTGCGGATTACAGTAAGTGTTGATTTGCACAGAAATAATGAGGAGCACTTACCAACATACTTGGGATAGAAGTATTCCTGGAAGATCAGAGAACAAATATCAGACATCAAAAAGCCATAATACAGTGATTCATTACCAGTGAAATATTTGAGCTACTTTGTTTCTGATGGATTGAGTGACAGCTCAGGTGTAGTCATGGTGACAGAAATCATGAGTGTTGTGTGTGAACACGATCTTACCGTAGCTCTAGACTAGACATCGACCTTACCGTAGCTCTAGACTAGACATCGACGCGATCCTACCGTAGCTCTAGACTAGACATCGACGCGATCCTACCGTAGCTCTAGACTAGACATCGACGCGATCTTACCGTAGCTCTAGACTAGACATCGACGCAATCTTACCGTAGCTCTAGACTAGACATCGACGCGATCTTACCGTAGCTCTAGACTAGACATCAACGCGATCTTACCGTAGCTCTAGACTAGACATCGACGCGATCTTACCGTAGCTCTAGACTAGACATCGACGCAATCCAACCGTAGCTCTAGACTAGACATTGACGCGATCTTACCGTAGCTCTAGACTAGACATCGCGATATCCTAGCTAGCTAGACTAGACTCGACCTTAGACTCTAGACTAGACATTGACGCGATCTTACCGTAGCTCTAGACTAGACATCGACCTTACCGTAGCTCTAGACTAGACATCGATGCGATCCTACCGTAGACATCGACCTTACCGTGGCTCTAGACTAGACATCGACCTTACCGTAGCTCTAGACTAGACATCGACGCGATCTTACCGTAGCTCTAGACTAGACATCGACCTTACCGTAGCTCTAGACTAGACATCGACGCGATCTTACCGTAGCTCTAGACTAGACATCGACCTTACCGTAGCTCTAGACTAGACATCGACGCGATCCTACTGTAGCTCTAGACTAGACATCGACCTGTAGCTCTAGACTAGACATCGACCTTACCGTAGCTCTAGACTAGACATCGACGCGATCTTACCGTAGCTCTAGACTAGACATCGACCTTACCGTAGCTCTAGACTAGACATCGACGCGATCCTACCGTAGCTCTAGACTAGACATCGACCTTACCGTAGCTCTAGACTAGACATCGACGCGATCTTACCGTAGCTCTAGACTAGACATCGACGCGATCTTACCGTAGCTCTAGACTAGACATCGATGCGATCTTACCGTAGCTCTAGACTAGACATCGATGCGATCTTACCGTAGCTCTAGGCTAGACATCGATGCGATCTTACCGTAGCTCTAGGCTAGACATCGATGCGATTTTACCGTAGCTCTAGGCTAGACATCGACGCGATCCTACCGTAGCTCTAGACTAGACATCGACGCGATCCTACCGTAGCTCTAGACTAGACATCGACGCGATTACCGTAGCTCTAGACTAGACATCGACGCGATCCTACCGTAGCTCTAGACTAGACATCGACGCGATCCTTACCGTAGCTCTAGACTAGACATCGACGCGATCCTACCGTAGCTCTAGACTAGACATCGACCTCCTACCGTAGCTCTAGACTAGACATCGACGCGATCTTACCGTAGCTCTAGACTAGACATCGACCGATTACCGTAGCTCTAGACTAGACATCGACGCGATCTTACCGTAGCTCTAGACTAGACATCGACCTTACCGTAGCTCTAGACTAGACATCGACGCGATCCTACCGTACCGTAGCTCGACGCGATAGACTAGACAGACATCGACGCGATCTTACCGTAGCTCTAGACTAGACATCGACACGATAGCTCTAGACTAGACATCGACGCGATCTTACCGTAGCTCTAGACTAGACATCGACGCGATCTACCGTAGCTCTAGACTAGACATCGACGCGATCTTACCGTAGCTCTAGACTAGACATCGACGCGATCTTACCGTAGCTCTAGACTAGACATCGACGCGATCTACCGTAGCTCTAGACTAGACATCGACGCGATTACCGTAGCTCTAGACTAGACATCGACGCGATCCTACCGTAGCTCTAGACTAGACATCGACGCGATCCTACCGTAGCTCTAGACTAGACATCGACGCGATCTTACCGTAGCTCTAGACTAGACATCGACCTTACCGTAGCTCTAGACTAGACATCGACGCGATCTTACCGTAGCTCTAGACTAGACATCGACGCGATCTTACCGTAGCTCTAGACTAGACATCGACGCGATCTTACCGTAGCTCTAGACTAGACATCGACGCGATCTTACCGTAGCTCTAGACTAGACATCGACGCGATCCTACCGTAGCTCTAGACTAGACATCGACGCGATCTTACCGTAGCTCTAGACTAGACATCGACGCGATCTTACCGTAGCTCTAGACTAGACATCGACGCGATCCTTACCGTAGCTCTAGACTAGACATCGACGCGATCTTACCGTAGCTCTAGACTAGACATCGACCTACCGACTCTAGACTAGACATCGACGTGATCCTACCGTAGCTCTAGACTAGACATTGACGCGATCTTACCGTAGCTCTAGACTAGACATTGACGCGATCTTACCGTAGCTCTAGACTAGACATCGACCTTACCGTAGCTCTAGACTAGACATCGACGCGATCCTATCTAGACTAGACATCGACCTACCGAGCTCTAGACTAGACATCGACGCGATCTACCGTAGCTCTAGACTAGACATCGACGCGATCCTTACCGTAGCTCTAGACTAGACATCGACGCGATCTTACCGTAGCTCTAGACTAGACATCGACGCGATCTTACCGTAGCTCTAGACTAGACATCGACGCGATCGTACCGTAGCTCTAGACTAGACATCGACGCGATTCTTACCGTAGCTCTAGACTAGACATCGACGCGATCTTACCGTAGCTCTAGACTAGACATCGACGCGATCCTACCGTAGCTCTAGACTAGACATCGACGCGATCCTACCGTAGCTCTAGACTAGACATCGACGCGATCCTACCGTAGCTCTAGACTAGACATCGACCTTACCGTAGCTCTAGACTAGACATCGACGCGATCTTACCGTAGCTCTAGACTAGACATCGACCTTACCGTAGCTCTAGACTAGACATCGACGCGATCCTACCGTAGCTCTAGACTAGACATCGACGCGATCCTACCGTAGCTCTAGACTAGACATCGACGCGATCTTACCGTAGCTCTAGACTAGACATCGACGCGATTACCGTAGCTCTAGACTAGACATCGACCTTACCGTAGCTCTAGAGACTCGTCTTACCGTAGCTCTAGACTAGACATCGACGCGATCTACCGTAGCTCTAGACTAGACATCGACGCGATCTTACCGTAGCTCTAGACTAGACATTGACGCGATCTTACCGTAGCTCTAGACTAGACATCGACCTTACCGTAGCTCTAGACTAGACATCGATGCGATACCGTAGCTCTAGACTAGACATCGACCTTACCGTAGCTCTAGACTAGACATCGACGCGATCTACCGTAGCTCTAGACTAGACATCGACGCTAGACATCGACCTTACCGTAGCTCTAGACTAGACATCGACGCGATCCTACCGTAGCTCTAGACTAGACATCGACCTTACCGTAGCTCTAGACTAGACATCGACGCGATCTTACCGTAGCTCTAGACTAGACATCGACGCGATCCTACCGTAGCTCTAGACTAGACATCGACGCGATCTTACCGTAGCTCTAGACTAGACATCGACGCGATCTTACCGTAGCTCTAGACTAGACATCGACGCGATCCTACCGTAGCTCTAGACTAGACATCGATGCGATCCTACCGTAGCTCTAGACTAGACATCGACCTTACCGTAGCTCTAGACTAGACATCGACGCGATCCTACCGTAGCTCTAGACTAGACATCGACGCGATCTTACCGTAGCTCTAGACTAGACATCGACGCGATCCTACCGTAGCTCTAGACTAGACATCGACGCGATCCTACCGTAGCTCTAGACTAGACATCGACGCGACTAGACATTACCGTAGCTCTAGACTAGACATCGACGCGATCTTACCGTAGCTCTAGACTAGACATCGACGCGATCGTAGCTCTAGACTAGACATCTACCGTAGCTCTAGACTAGACATCGACGCGATCTTACCGTAGCTCTAGACTAGACATCGACGCGATCTTACCGTAGCTCTAGACTAGACATCGACGCGATCTTACCGTAGCTCTAGACTAGACATCGACGCGATCTTACCGTAGCTCTAGACTAGACATCGACGCGATCTTACCGTAGCTCTAGACTAGACATCGACGCGATCTTACCGTAGCTCTAGACTAGACATCGACGCGATCTTACCGTAGCTCTAGACTAGACATCGACGCGATCTTACCGTAGCTCTAGACTAGACATCGACGCGATCCTACCGTAGCTCTAGGCTAGACATCGACGCGATCTTACCGTAGCTCTAGGCTAGACATCGACGCGATCTTACCGTAGCTCTAGACTAGACATCGACGCGATCTTACCGTAGCTCTAGGCTAGACATCGACGCGATCTTACCGTAGCTCTAGGCTAGACATCGACGCGATCTTACTGTAGCTCTAGACTAGACATCGACGCGATCACCGTAGCTCTAGACTAGACATCGACGCGATCTTACCGTAGCTCTAGGCTAGACATCGACGCGATCTTACCGTAGCTCTAGGCTAGACATCGACGCGATCTTACGTAGCTCTAGGCTTCTCTTACTGTAGTTCTAGACTAGGATCTTACCGTAGCTCTATAGACATCGACGCGATCTTACCGTAGCTCTAGGCTAGACATCGACGCGATCTTACCGTAGCTCTAGGCTAGACATCGACGCGATCTTACCGTAGCTCTAGGCTAGACATCGACGCGATCTTACTGTAGTTCTAGACTAGACATCAACATGATCTTACCGTAGCTCTAGGCTAGACATCGACGCGATCTTACCGTAGCTCTAGGCTAGACATCGACGCGATCTTACCGTAGCTCTAGACTAGACATCAACATGATCTTACTGTAGTTCTAGACTAAATATCAACATGATCTTACAGTAGTTCTAGACTAAATATCAACACGATCTTACCGTAGTTCTAGACTAAATATCAACACGATCTTACCGTAGTTCTAGACTAAATATCAACACGATCTTACCGTAGCTCTAGGCTAGACATCGACGCGATCTTACTGTAGTTCTAGACTAGACATCAACATGATCTTACCGTAGCTCTAGGCTAGACATCGACGCGATCTTACCGTAGCTCTAGGCTAGACATCGACGCGATCTTACCGTAGCTCTAGGCTAGACATCGACGCGATCTTACTGTAGTTCTAGACTAGACATCAACATGATCTTACCGTAGCTCTAGGCTAGACATCGACGCGATCTTCCCGTAGCTCTAGGCTAGACATCGACGCGATCTTACCGTAGCTCTAGACTAGACATCAACATGATCTTACTGTAGTTCTAGACTAAATATCAACATGATCTTACAGTAGTTCTAGACTAAATATCAACACGATCTTACCGTAGTTCTAGACTAAATATCAACACGATCTTACCGTAGTTCTAGACTAAATATCAACACGATCTTACCGTAGTTCTAGACTAAATATCAACACGATCTTACTGTAGTTCTAGACTAGACATCAACATGATCTTACTGTAGTTCTAGACTAAATATCAACACGATCTTACTGTAGCTCTAGACTAAATATCAACATGATCTTACACAAATATCCTTTATGTATTTAATCCCATATTATTAAGTAATGTCTTTGCTTCTGAGCTTCGATTGAAATCAATCATGCTAATAAGCAACAATATGTGGTTAATTTCTTTATTGCTGAAGAGTGTTGAACTTTCTTCTGCGTTCTATTGAATTTACTTTTCCTTCAGTCAGAGGCTTTTGGTGTAAAACAAGTTTTACGTTTGCCAAAAATACAAATTTTATATAAAAAAAAACAAGCAAGCCCTGCCCAGATTTGAAAAGTATCGCAAAGGTTACGCAACGCACTACTTTCCTTAAAAAGTAACTAAGTAACATTATTAGTGAGTAACACAATATTGTAATGCATGGTCATCAAAAATACTCATCAATGTAAGACACTCGATAATATTGCGAAAAAAAAGGCTTTTATACACATGGCTTTAACGGTGTTGTTTTTAATGTTAAAGCCATGTGAATAAGTGCTCTTTGGATTGATGGGTTTTTTGATGACAAAAGAATCCCGCATCCAAAGAGCACCGGTTTATGAAATTCACACCTATGCAGCAGGTTTTGCATATTTCTGGATGATTGTAAAGCACTATTTTTCAAAGTAACTTTATAGAATGTATCGTTCCGGTCCTTGACTCTGATTGGTTGAGTAGCGTTCGAAGCTGTTGCCAATTACAAAGTAACACACGCCTTTGTTTACTTCATGTGTTGCTCGGCAACCACTTTGTTGCACCCACAACTGTTACACTGTTTGGTGGAAGATACTGTTTTTATTCATAACATAACATTACATTTGATTTGCTCTGTTTTATTTTGTGAAACTTTACTAAGTATACGGAATAACTGTTTTATAAAAGCAATACGCCCGATGAAGCTGTGGTTGTACCTAACAACACCTCTCAGCTGTTATAAATTCACTGTAAACCACGGCTTCAAGGGGCTTACTGCTTTATTCCCCAACACTGTTCATCAGCAGTCCACAAAGCTCACGGTCAACACAAACACTCATGACTCACGACCGACGGGTCAAAGTCACTGTCAACACAAACATCAGAGCATCGATCGGCTGACAACTCACCGTTTCCAGATTGTTCTCGAAGATTTCCCGCGCCTCCTCTTTATTGCACAGCTCCTCGATGCACTCGCGCTCCAGGTTTCCTTTCTTGCCCTCCTCAAACAGAGTATTCGCTCGTCTGTGTCGCAGCAGGAACTGAGACGCTGTATTCTGTGAGAGAACTGGACATGAGAAAACAACAAAACATGACAACCGTGACATTACATGAACGAACACCAGGGTAATACTGCTGGCCAATGAGTGCATACACAAGTTATGGATGTTACACAACATTTACTCAAAAATACTGAAAACATTTCATCAGTCCTTCACAAAAACAGTTTCCAGGCTTTCAAACGGACTCAAATACGAGCTAAAAGCTTCTGCACCGTTATCAGCCAATTTGATCAGGCCGGCCTCTATATATCTATCTATCGTTGATTTGAAGTTCTATGGAGTGCCATGTAAATACAATGGTATATTAATATTGTAATCATGGTTTTATTGATGTACTGTGGTACCGCTATAGTATATAGAAGAGACTAGAACAAAGCTCAGACTGAGTCAACTTCATGAACATCAGCTTTAACTGGATCAAATGCCTTCATTGTGCGGGTCAGAGGAGTTACGCAGGGATTTATTCCCCTCGTGCTGCTGCTGCTGGAGTCTCTTACCAGAGAACATTTCTGGAATAAACCTCTTCAACACTGACAGAGTTTGAGATGAAACACAGCATGATGTATTTAAACAAGACTATTGATTTGAATGTCTGTAACGTAGGGCAGTCTAATTCACACAAACACGCACGCACACTCTCTCTCTCACACACAGACACTCACACACACACACACTCTCTCTCACACACTCTCTCTCTCTCACACACACACACACACACACACACACACACACACACACACACACACACACACACACACACACACACACACACACACACACACACACACACACACACACACACACACACACACACACACACACACTCACGCTCTCTCTCTCTCTCTCACACACACACACACACACACACACACACACCACACACACACACACATCACACACACACACACACACACACACACACACACACACACACACACACACACACACACACACACACACACACACACTCTCTCTCACATGCACTCTCTCTCTCTCTCACACACACACACACACACACACACACACACACACACACACACACACACACACACACACACACACACACACACACACACTCTCTCACACTCTCTCTCTCTCTCTCTCTCTCACACACACACACACACACACACTCTCTCTCACACACACACACACTCACACTCACGCTCTCTCTCTCTCTCGCACACACACTCACGCTCTCTCTCTCTCACACACTCTCTCTCTCACGCTCTCTCTCTCACACACACACACACACACACACTCTCTCTCCCTCTCTCACACGCTCTCTCTCTCTCTCTCTCTCTCACACTCACACACACACACTCTCTCTCTCACACACACTCACGCTCTCTCTCTCTCACACACTCACGCTCTCTCTCTCTCTCTCTCTCACACACACACACTCTCTCTCTCACACACACACACACTCTCTCTCTCTCTCTCTCACACACACACACACACACACACACACACACACACACACACACACACACACACACACACACACACACACACACACACACACACACACACACACACACACCACACACACACACACACACACACACACACACACACACACACACACACACACACACACACACACACACACACTCACACACACACACACACACACACACACACACTCTCTCTCTCTCATCACACACACACACACACACTCTCTCTCACACACAACCTCTCTCTCTCTCTCACTCACACCACTTTATATTGTAAAGCATTATGAAGGTAATGCAGTCTGCTGGTGCTACTTTCACTGTTACTTTTACTGCTACAGTGAAAGTAACAGTGAATCATTATTACTATGTATAGACTACATAATGTATAGATAGTGTACATAATGTAGATGTGCCCATACGGTGTATAATGTGTAGTTGATAACTAAGTATGTCTTTATAGTACACTGTGTACTGAGTATATGTATGTGTATTTTGCACATTGTCTTCTGTACAGTCTGTAAATATGTACTGTCCATATGTAAATTGTTGTTGTTGTTTTTTGCACTGTCTGGAGCACGCTCGTAAGAATTTCACTCACCAAGGCACTTGTGCTGTGGTGATGTGACAATAAAAGTGATTTGATTTGATTTGATTTACAGTTGTCACTTTGTGAATTCTGTTATTTTTTAGAAACAGTGCCACTCTGTAACTTCTATGAACACTGTAAACTTGCTACTTTGTAAATACTGTTAATTTTGTAAAACATTGCTACTGTGTTGCTTTGCGAATGTTATTTTCAGAAACATTGTGATTTAATTTCAACTAACAAGTACATACAGTTATCATATTCATGCTACAATAATTTACTATGGCAACCACGGTACATTTTCCTCCAAACTACCACAGATACTATAGTTACTGTTTCTGATATAAACCCACAATACTACTGAGATCTGCTTTAAACGCTCTCTTCGTCATTTTGATTCACGTCTTGTTTAATAAATACAGTTACAGTCTGGTAGTAACACGAAGCGAATATTGGGGTGAACTGTGGTAAATGTAAAGGTAAACACGCAGCTGATCACAGTAACGGTTTCTGGACGCTTTTAACCACACTGTGACAGTAAACTGTTGGTAAAGTGAATGTTTTGGGTTAGTTTGAGCTCGTTGGTCGGGTTTACTCACACCGCTGTGATCCGCAGAGTTCAGCGCGCAGCAGCAGCAGCACGAGGCCGAGCACAGAGACGCGTCGCGCCGCAGAGAGCCTCCGCATGCTCCCGCTCTTCGATCCGGTCGGGCAGGCGCTCCAGAAACTTCCGGTTCGGATCCGAACTCAAACACGGGATTCTTCCTGGTCACGTTCTTTTAGTTCGGCCAGTATGGGTTAACTAGTAGCCCTCAGCTGGTGAACGCGCTCTGGCAGGCGGGTGGACGCTGAAGGTTCAAAGGAAATTATGTAACAGGAATTACAGCTGATTTGTTCTCAATAAATAATTAATTGAACCTCTTAATTTATTTATCCAGTTAAAAGTTTGCGGTTTGACTCACTGAGCAAACAAAAGAAAGAAAGAAACAAAAAATGTCAAAGAAAAAAGCGCTACATTGTTACTTTGTAACGCCGCTATTTTTAGAAACATTGTTACTTTGTAGCTCAGACCTCAATATGAACTCATTTCTCAGCTGCTACACTTTTTGTATTTGTGAGCTTACTAAACGAACCAGGTCTGTTTAATTTCTCCACAAAGAAACATCTGACCTCAACTTCTGAGCAATAAAACCGAAACAGCATTAGTTGAAAATTAACCATGGTTTTACCGCCAAAAACATAGTTAAACCATGAATTAACCATGGTTTACCCCCAAAACCATAGTTAAACCATGAATTAATCATGGTTTTACCGCCAAAAACATAGTTAAACCACGAATTAATCATGGTTTTACCGCCAAAACATGGTTAAACCACGAATTAACCATGGTTTTACCGCAAAAACATAGTTAAACCACGAATGAACCATGGTTTTACCCCCAAAAACATAGTTAAACCACGAATTAACCATGGATTACCCCCAAGACCATAGTTAAACCACGAATTAATCATGGTTTTACCTCCAAACACATAGTTAAACCACGAATTAATCATGGTTTTACCGACAAAAACGTGGTTAAACCACGAATTAACCATGGTTTTACCGCCAAAACATAGTTAAACCACAAATTAACCATGGTTTTACCCAAAAAAACATAGTTAAACCACGAATTAACCATGTATTACCCCCAAAACATAGTTAAACCACGAATCAACCATGGTTTTACCGCCCAAAACATAGTTAAACCACGAATTAACCATGGTTTTACTACCAAAAACATAGTTAAACCGCGAATTAATCATGGTTTTACCGCCAAAAACATAGTTAAACCACAAATTAACCATGAGTTTACTGCCAAAAACATAGTTAAACCACAAATTAATCATGGTTTTACCGCCAAAACATAGTTAAACCACAAATTAATCATGGTTTTACCGCCAAAAACATAGTTAAACCACAAATTAACCATGGTTTTACCCCCCAATAACATAGTTAAACCACGAATATAGCATCTTGGTGTTATTCCTGAAGTCATTTTGAATCTCTTTTATGTTGTTTTTGGGAATAAAGACTCGGACACGGATCTGTTTGCTATTGCTTTCATTTGGCCAAAAGAAAGATGTGTGTCTCGTTCAGTGTTCTGTACACACACACGTCCCAAACACACCGCTGCTGGCCCTTCATCACACACAGAACTACTCATTATTGCATACTTCATACTGTGTGCTTGGACTTCTGACTTGATATCATTTTTTCCACAAAAACATTATTCTGTGATATAAAAATAAATAGCAATTCATTTGAGCAAGAAAACAGGGCTGTTTGAAAATATCTGAAGACACATGCATCACTGAGAGGGACGTACAGAAACACAAGAACCGTGTGATAATACAAATACAACAACAAAACAATACAAGAGTGAATCTGCAGCTTGTGTTTCACCCCCAAATCATACGAAAATCTGAAATTATGAATATGATGCATCAGTATTGATTTTTTACTTTACTATGGAAGCCACGGGATACAAAAAAACAAACAATAAAAAAACTATTGTGACTTTTAATTTCATAATTCTGAGAAAGTTAGAATTGCAAAAACTAAAATAAAAACTCAGATTGCAAGATTAAAAACAGAAAGGCGAGATATAAACACCTCTGGGGTAAAAGAAAAGTCTGAAGTGTGGGATAAAAAGACAATTACCTTTTTAATTTTGTGGCAGAAATGGGCTACTGTATATTACAGTAAAATATTTAGCATTAAAATAATGTGAATTTGGGGGTTAAATGTGTTTAGAAAATATCTTAATGCTTGTAAAATACATACATAACATTTATTTTTTATAGTATGTGATTTTTTTTATTAATAATATATTATTATTAATTATTATATATAATAATATTATATGATTTAAGGGTGAAATTTGAGCAGTACATGATCTTGACAGGTTTCATGAAATGCATAAAAATAATCACATCCATATTAAATCTCTCTATAAAGTGTGATGAACTGGGAATTATTATTCATAATTAATCAATGAAATACACTCATGTGCCCTTGTTTCAGATTCAAACACACACACACACACACACACACACACACACACACACACACACACACACACACACACAGTCACACGCACGCACACTCACATACACACACACACACCCTCAAACACACACACACACACACGCTCGCTCCCACGCACGCACGCACGCACACACACACACACATCACACACACACACACACACACACACACACTCACTCACTCGCACGCACGCACACACACACACACACACACGCACACACGCACACACACTCACACACACACACACACACACACACACACACACACACACACACACACACACACACACACACACACACACACACACACACACACACACACACACACACACACACACACTCACACTCACACAGTCACTCACACACACAAACACACACACATTCACACACGCGCAAGCACGCATGCACGCACACACACACACACACACACACGCACGCACACACACACACATTCACACGCACGCACGCACACACACACATTCACACACGCGCACGCACGCACGCACGCGCACGCACACACACACACTCACGCACTCACACACACACACACACACACACACACACACACACACACACACACACACACACACACACACACACACACACACACACACACACACACACACACACACACACACACACACACACACACACACACACACACACACACACACAGTGAATTTACAGGACGTGATGCACAACAGAAAGTATAAAAACACAAGTGTGATTCTGAACACGACTGGACCCACAAACCATCAGCGTCACATGCTGGAAACGGCTGACACACACCACACGTTTCCCACAATGCAGCGCTGCTTCCGCAGGCGTGACATCAATACCAGACGCGTGTGAGCGGAGGAAACCAGTTCAAAACACGCTTACAGGTCTCAACAAAACCTCGTCAAAGCAAAGGATTGTGGGACTGGTCCAATACTCCGTATATAAAAACATCCACCGCTAGAGGACGTCTGCTCGTCTCCTAGCTTAAAAACATCATCAAACGTTAAAACGTGCCACGAGGCGGAGCTACATCGTCCGCGGAAGTGCTCGGCGGCTGTTGATTGGTTAAACTCGTATAAAAACACCAGAGGTTTAGCTTTTGTCAGCCGTAACTCAGAGTTTCCAGTCTGAGACGCGACTGTTTCCACGGAGGCCGCGCGGGATCTGCAGTGGGCGTGGTCAGATGGAGTAGGTGGAGCTTTCTGACTGCTGGCGGATGTAGCTCTGGAAGCTCTGATCACCGATTGGATGTTCCCTGTAAACACAAACACGGGATGCGTTAACAATAACTTTGAATTATAAGCAGTTAATCAGTAAGTCAAAGTATACTATTGTAAGTCAGTAAGTATACTATTATAGTATGTATTCATATTTCAAATTAGATTTTTAGATTTTAAGTTTTCAATTAAATTTTAGTTTGTTACGTGCTTTTGTCATTTTTATTATTTTTGTATATATGCTTCTATTTCTCTTATGTACAATTATTAGTAATATTACGTGCATTTTGATTACATTTTAATATTTCTATTTATCTTTATTTTTAAGTTTTATTTACGTGCTTTTGTAATTTTTATTACCTTTTTGTATTTCTATTTTTTTTTTCAGTTTTAGTAATTTAGTTTTGTGCTTCTGTAATTTTTATTAGAATTTTACATATGGTTCTATTTCTCTTTATATTTATTTCAGTTTTAGTCATATTAGCCTATGTGCGT
Source organism: Ptychobarbus kaznakovi (assembly GCA_027422405.1). Taxonomy (NCBI): domain Eukaryota; kingdom Metazoa; phylum Chordata; class Actinopteri; order Cypriniformes; family Cyprinidae; genus Ptychobarbus; species Ptychobarbus kaznakovi. The sequence goes on from JAPDDN010000217.1 coordinate 57,200, forward strand.
TCATCCTTTTTATTACTTTTTTATATTTCATTAATTTTTATTTCAGCTTTAGCATTTTAGTTTTGTGCTTTTGTCATTTGTATTAGTTTTTTATATATGGTTCTTTATATATTTCTCTTATGTATTTTCTTAGTAATATTACGTGCTTTTTTCATTTTTATTACGGTTTTAGTATTTCTATTTATCTTTATTTTTAAGTTTTATTTACATGCTTTCACCATTTTTATGACCTTTTTATATTTCATTTATTTTTTTCAGCTTTAGTAATTTAGTTTTGTGCTTTTTTGTCATTTTTATTAGATTTAGTCTATTTCTATTTATCTTAATTTAATTTTTTTGTGCTTTTCTTAATATTTCTATTTACCTTTAAGTTATTTTATTTCTGTTTTAGTCTTAGTCGTTTGAAGCACACACACACACACACACACGCACACACACACACACACACACGCTCACACACACACGCTCACACACGCACACACACACACACGCACACACACACACACACACGCTCACACACGCACACACACACACACACACACACACACACACACACACACACACACACACACACACACACACACACACACACACACACACACACACACGCTCACACACACACACGCTCACACACACACACGCTCACACACCCGCTCACACCCACGATCACACGTTTGAAGCAAACTTGTTTTATCTTCCAGCTCTATTATGTTAAATGCAACTATAAGACATGAAGACATTGTAAACATTACCGTCATGTTTCCCTGCGTGTGTACAGTGATAAGCGCTGTGTATAAATGCACCTGGCCACAGATACTCACTGGCTGCCGTACTTGGTCTTCCTGAACTTGTCTCGTTTGTACTGCATGTGCTGCTGCTCCAGTGTCTGTACGGCTGAGATGACGAGTCTCAGGGTTTTGTACGTCTCCTGCGGGTCGTCGATCACAAACGTGGAGTATTCCTCCAGCTCAGGGCCGTCGTACACCGACTTACTGCCACACGCCTCTGGAAGGACAGATCATTTATCTCACTATAATCTTCTCAGACAGAAACCGTTTGGACTCAAAGGTGCCCGTTTTCAAACGTCTTTTACACTAAAACTGAGTGTGTTGATGCATTAAGGCAGAATGTTTAAAGGGACAGTTCACCCAAAAATGAAAATTCTGTCATTAGTTACTCACCCTCATGTAGGGCTCTTTCGATTTCGGCCAAAAAAATACAGTAATCGAGATAAAACGATTATTCCGCCGGTGCGTTTTCGTTCCTGCATAAAAGCTCAATTTCTTCAGCAAATCAGTAAAATCATGTAACGAGGCTTTAGTAAATGTGACGTGCTTGATTTATTTAAGTTGATTGTATGTATGTATCTGTAGTTACATCGTGTACTAAGACAGACGTTGTGATTTTCCAGAGCGATATGGCTAGGAACTATACTCTCGTTCCGGCGTAATAATCCAAGGAGGTTTACCGCCGTACCGCAACGATATTACGCCGCGCCTGAAAGTAGTCCCTATAGCTATATCATAACTAGTTACTAGCTGGAGACTACTTTCAGGCGTCTTGTAACTACAGAAGAGTCCAAAAAATATTGTCACTCTTGAGCGAGATGCTAACGGCTAATCAGATTCAATGAACTATGCTAAGCTACGTGCTACCGCCAGATCGACTAAATGGATTCAAAAACGGTAAAACTGTCTAACTCTCGGGGAAGTTGTAAAATGAGCCTATTGACAAAAATAGAGGAGTGTTTCGTTAACGATGTCCTTGCTACGTTTCTTGATAGCGTTAGGATCCTTGCTGTCTATGAACTATCGGAGTTCATCAAAAATATCTTAATTTGTGGTCTTACGGGTTTGTAACGACGCGAGGGTGAGTAACTAATGACTGAATTTAAATTTTTGGGTGAACTGTCCCTTTAACTGAAGTCAGACCACCACTGGACGCAGTGTAAACCGCTTTAGATAAGTGTGTCGTAGACGTTTGAACATGTAGCGTGTGTTCACGCTCGCTCACCCTGCATCTTGACTAGCTTGGCCATGTATGTGCTGTAGAGCGAGTAGATCCGCTCCGTCTCTCGGTCTCCGTCTACATCCAGCTGGATGTTTGCTGGAAGTCTCCTGAACCACAGAAACACACACATAAACGTTAAACGTGAAGCGCATACATCTGACGATCGGATAAATCCAGGTTCATAACCCTTGTTTGACTTTGTCGTCATATTAGAGTTACAGGTTTTTCCAAATTCCTCCATAAATCAGAAAACACCATGTTTTAAGGAGTATAAACCAGTGTGAATGAAACACGAACAAACCCTAAAAGTGCCTTATTTTGTTTATATGAAGAGATTTATTTTATTTGTGTAACTTATTTAATTGATTTGGGTCTTGTTTGTACTAAATTGTAACATGTCAATTTAGTTTTGTTATTTATATTTACATTATATTTATATATTTAGCAGATGCTTTTATCATAGAAGCGATCAAAACCAACAAAAGAGCAATAATACGCAAAGTGCTATATTAGTATATTATTATAGTGTTATATTTTGATTTCACAAAGAAATGTGCAGCATTTTGTCCAAGCATTAATAAAAGGACATATTTAATTTATAATTTGTCTTAAATCTGATTTTGTAAAAAAGAAACGTGAGTTGATACATGCATGATGCTGTTTTGTTTAGTTAATTGTTTAAGCAACTTAATTAATTATATACTGTTTAGAAACATTATTTTAAACATTATGCACGTTTTTCTAACATAGTCGTGTTATTGTATTGCTTTGTAGAAGCGTGCGTTAGTAATATTTTGCTCGGTGCGCCCTCTTGTGGCCTCAGGAGAGAAGACAAAAGCGTTTTTACACCTAACTGAAATTATGCCTTTTAACCCTTTAGGCGCCGGGGTTTTTTGGGAAACATCAATATTTCAAAAGCTCGTGGCTTGAAAGGGGTTAAAGATAGAGATCTGCTGTAAAATTAGAAAAATGTTGGGCATGACTGAACGTTTATGTGGGGTGTAAATATAAGGCAAGGCAAGTTTATTTATAAACAGTGGTAATTCAAAGTGCTTTACATAAAAGAAAGTGAAATAATCATTCACAGCAATAAAAACAATGCATCTAATTTGCATATTATGACGTCATCATGGGGGTGGCCCTCTTGAATTTCATAATATTCAGGAAATAATAGATATTGATGTTTGAACTTATTTGCATGTGTTTTTATCATCATTGCAAATGATCAGGAAAAGATGAAATAACAGTAAAACAGGAGAAAGTAGTATATTATTACTGTGCCATAGTAAAACACATGTGCCTATTTTTTTGATCAGTTGAGCAGCAATCAGGCATCTAGGTGACACAGTTTATAGTGCTTGAGAGTATGGTAGCTCTTATTGCATGGCACAGCGCACAGACCTAACGTTACCAACACTGACTGCACCTGTACGGTCTGCCGGCGGCACTTTGAGCGCGCACGATCAGAACAAACGACACAACAGCTCTCCTATGGACACTAAGACCACGTCCAACCCGCCCCCCCCATCCCCGTTGGGCAAAGGGCCGAAGTGATCACTTGTTTGTGCTTTGTGAACTTTCTCGCCGTGTCCGGTGGCACCATTGCGCAGTACTTGTACCGATCATTAGACGGCCGATCGTCATTTCCAAACGTAAATCGTAAATATTCCCCTTCAGAGTCAGAACCGGCCAATAACATTTGCAACACATCCTCACAATACAACTTTGTATTAGTCATTTGGCGATTTTCTCTCAAGGTGCTTTCACACCAGACACGAATGATGCGAATAAATCGCGCTATTCGCTTGTAGTTGGACGCTTGAACATTTTGAGTTTACTTGCTTTGGGATTTTCTGTCTCCGCTCGTAATCACGTCAATGCTAGAGCAAGCTCCTGATTGGTTAACGAGACGCAAATATTCGCCAAAGTTCAGATTTTCAACTCGCGCGATTCACGCAAATGGCGCGTCAAACGCTCAATTCGCGTCGCCTCATTCGCGCGAATAGCGCCGCAGAATTGTCTATCGTGTCTTTGCATTGACTTAACATGTAAATCATTTGCGCGTAACGCTTCATTCGCGTCCGGTGTGAACGCACCTTCACAATTTACTCCCATGCTATGAATTGCTTCCGCATCAATGACACGATCGCTCACTTGCTCTGCTGTTTCCTCGAACACTTTTGGTCTAGAATCGTAGTACCACATGTCTGCCATCTAGTGGTAGGGAGTATAAATGCGATATTACTCATATTAGCAACTAAAGTCTATTTCATGAAGTCTGACATCTTGTCGCAATTTTGCAACTTTGGCTCTTAGAGGGTTAAATTAGAATATAATTTGAATATTGATAATATAGTTTAGTTGTTCAGCCATATTGACAGCCCTAGTAAGGATTGTAACACTAAAAGCTGTGTTTAGCCCCAGAATCTGGTGTGGTCCAGACTCACCCAGTGCATGGAGTGCACCCCGGAGCCGTGTCCGCAGACAGCTTGCAGCACAGCCAGTGTCCGTTGAGGAACGCCGACGGGTGATAAGTGCTCAGACGCTTGCGGTTACACTGACTGACTTTGGTCAGGATGTCGATCCAGTCGCGCGCCTCCACGCAGTTATTGGCCTGGATGTAGAGCGCCCTCTCTGGTTGGATGACCTGGAACATCTGCAGGAAAAACCACAGCGCGTCTATCAAACAAGCAAAGCTGACCCTGGAGCACAAAACCAGTCCATTTTGGGAGATTTATACATCATCTGAATAAATAGCTTTCCATAGATGTATGGTTTGTTATGATAGGACAATATTTGGAGGGTGCAAAAAAATCTAAATATTGAGAAAATCATCTTTAAAGATGTTCATATTAAGTTCTTAGCAATGCATATTACTGCTTTTGTTATTCTGGCAATAATTAAATATTTAAATATAAAGATAAATATTGCTTCAATTATCAGACAATTAATAAAATCATTTATATAATCAGTTACAAATATCTTTGCATAAATAGAATGCTATATGCCCCCCCCCCGGTGGGTCGTAGCGCTATTGCAGCTAGCCTAAATCAAAATATTGAAATTATAAAAATATTCAAATTGTTCTAAAATGTGACCCCCCCCCCCTTTACACAAATTAAATTGAGATGTTTTACTTTTTTTAAACAGTTATGTATTTCACTGCAATAGATTTGTGAACTATGTACAGTAGCTTCTGTTATATAATGATGCAATATAATTTTAAATATTATGCAGAACGTGTAGTGTTATGGATTTAAATATATTTGTAAAGAATGTTTACATCATCTTACTTTCACCAGCATATATACAAATATTACATTTTATGGTAGTTCTCATACTTCACATGAAATTCTTGCAAACTGGTTCATAAATGTTGAAAATTTTGTGCAAAGAGACAATCTGCTTTATTAAATATAGCTAATATACAAATATATGTTTATACTATTAATCTATGTATTTTTTAACAAAGAGGTTGGGGGGGGGGTCGTGGAGGTTTTGCTATGTTTTGGGGGGGCCTTACCCCTCTGAAGTTTGGGAAGCTCTGATTTATGCCATAAATTAAAACAAAAAAATATTCATAATGCATTTTTTTGCTTTGTTTGTTGTAGTTTAATGGTTGTTTTTTATTTCTGCTTTTAACAATGATTTAATATTTAAATAATTAAATATTACTTCAGTTATCAGGCACTTTATAAATCATTTATAAAAATTATAAAAATTGTTCTTAGCAATGCATATTACTAATCAATAATTAAGTTTTGATATATTTACGATACAAAATATCTTCATGGAACATGATTTTAATATCTAATGATTTTTGTCCTGTATAATTTTGACCCATACAATGTATTGTTGTCTATTTCTACAAATATAGCTGTGCTGCTTATGACTGCTCCAGGGTCACATATACATGAATCTGAAGCGGTTTCTCTTACGTTCTTCATTTTGAAGGACTCTTCCTCGAGTCTCTCTACAGCGAGGATGTTCTCTAAAGGGATGCTGCACAGAGCGCCCTCTCCTGGACACAAGGAAACACACACATCAGCACTGATGACCACAGACACATCAACAACACCACCAAACCAGAGCACGCTGAAGGATGCAGGAACACACACGGGGCACGTTTGATTGATTCGTGTATGCTCAGTCTGTGTCTCTGGTGTCCACTACACCTTTAAAACATCACACCTGTGCCTATATATCTATACATGACTGTATTTCATATATTTTTAATATAAAACACACACACTACTGTTCAAAAGTTTGGGATCGGTCTGAATTTATTTAATCAAAAATACAGTAAAAATTATGAAAAATTATTATAATGTAAATCAGCTGTTTTCTATGTCATTATGTGTTAAACCGTAATTTATTTCAGTGACGCATCGCTTTATTTTCAGAATCATTACTGTCACATGATATTCAGAAATCATAATATGCTGATTTGAAGAAACATTTCTGATTATGATCAATGTAAAAAAAAAAATCTGGATTCACAGATGAATAGAAAGTTCAAAAGAACAGCATTTATTTGAAAAATAAATATTTTTTATAATTATAATAAATGTCACTTTTGATCAATTTAATGCATCCTTGATAAATAAAACTCTTAATTTCTTTAAAAAAAAAATACTGACCCCAATTTTTTCAAATGTACTGTATACATTATCTTTTGAAAAATGCATACTATTTATGGTTTTGAAGCAAAATAAACTTTTAAATTTGATTTTAATAATTCATGCATCAAAGAGAATCAGCAACTCCAATGTGTCTTTATATGGCGTGTTATTGTAATATTGCTCGGTGTTGATGATGGGACGTGCTTCAGGTCACACCTGTAGCGAGTGTCACCTGTAGTGAGTGTATCGGACACACCTGTAGTGAGAGTATGGGAGTATGGGACACATCTGTAGTGAGTGTATGGGACACACCTGTAGTGAGAGTATGGGACACACCTGTAGTGAGAGTATGGGACACACCTGTAGTGAGAGTATGGGACACACCTGTAGTGAGAGTATGGGAGTATGGGACACACCTGTAGTGAGAGTATGGGACACACCTGTAGTGAGAGTATGGGACACACCTGTAGTGAGAGTATGGGACACACCTGTAGTGAGTGTATGGGACACACCTGTAGTGAGAGTATGGGACACACCTGTAGTGAGAGTATGGGACACACCTGTAGTACACACACCTGTAGTGAGAGTATGGGACACACCTGTAGTGAGTGTATGGGACACACCTGTAGTGAGTGTATGGGACACACCTGTAGTGAGAGTATGGGACACACCTGTAGTGAGAGTATGGGACACACCTGTAGTGAGAGTATGGGACACACCTGTAGTGAGAGTATGGGACACACCTGTAGTGAGTGTCACCTGTAGTGAGAGTATGGGACACACCTGTAGTGAGAGTATGGGAGTATGGGACACACCTGTAGTGAGTGTATGGGACACACCTGTAGTGAGAGTATGGGACACACCTGTAGTGAGTGTATGGGACACACCTGTAGTGAGAGTATGGGACACACCTGTAGTGAGTGTCACCTGTAGTGAGAGTATGGGACACACCTGTAGTGAGAGTATGGGACACACCTGTAGTGAGTGTATGGGACACACCTGTAGTGAGAGTATGGGACACACCTGTAGTGAGAGTATGGGACACACCTGTAGTGAGAGTATGGGACACACCTGTAGTGAGAGTATGGGACACACCTGTACACACCTGTAGTGAGAGTATGGGACACACCTGTAGTGAGAGTATGGGACACACCTGTAGTTGGGACACACCTGTAGTGAGAGTATGGGACACACCTGTAGTGAGAGTATGGACACACCTGTAGTGAGAGTATGGGACACACCTGTAGTGAGAGTATGGGACACACCTGTAGTGAGAGTATGGGACACACCTGTAGTGAGACACACACACCTGTGTAGTGAGAGTATGGGACACACCTGTAGTGAGCACACCTGTAGTGAGAGTACACACCTGTAGTGAGAGTATGGGACACACCTGTAGTGAGAGTATGGGACACACCTGTAGTGCATGTACACACCTGTAGTGAGAGTATGGGACACACCTTTGTGGTATGGGACACACCTGTAGTGAGAGTATGGGACTCTGTGTGTCAGGCACACCTGTCCACACCTGTAGTGATATGTCACTTAGTGAAGTTCTTCACACGTAAGCGGGCACACCTCGTCCTTTGAGCTGGTTGGTCAGGCGGAACCATCTCTTCTTGAAGTTCTTCAGACCGAAGCGGTTTCGTCCTTGAGCTCGTTTGATCATGAATCTGGAAGATCAGAGCAGAACCGGTCTAAACTCAAACGGCCTCCAGTCTCAACCGCACACTAACTACATCCGCATTCATATTAATAATCAACCACTGCACTCTTTAATCATATCACTGATTATTTCTCTCTACACTGGATTGTTCTGGGATTCACTGGCTGGATAAAACAAACAACAATAAGGTACTGTACATAGTATTGTACATTACACACACACACAACACACACACACACACACACACACACACACACAACACACACACACAACACACACAACACACACACACACACACACACACACACACACACACACACACACACACACACACACACACACACACACACACACACACACACACACACACACACACACACACACACACACACACACACACACACACACACAACACACACACACACACACACATCACACACACACACACACACACACACACACACACACACACACACACACACACACACACACACACACACACACACACACCACACCACACACACACACACACACACACACACACACACACACACACACACACACACACACACACACACACACACACACACACACACACACACACACACACACAAAAATGTACACTTTAATTTAGAATTTTTGTTGAATTAATTCTTGTAAATATTGCGTAAAATAAGTGTACATTTCATTTCTGCCTCGTTTTAATATTTATAATCACAATTGATGAAATGAGACTGAATGGAGACTTTTGCTGGAGTTTCTCCTGCTTCTCAGATGTTTCTCCAGCGATCTCCTCTAGAGCCCAGCGTCTCAAACTGAGCTCGTATAAGCTCACACACGTCTCGTTAAATTGTCTGCACGTTAATTTACAGCAGCTAGGGACTCGTGTGTGTCTCATCTGAGAATCTCCATTGAGTCTCATGCTCTCGGAAGGGTTTGCGCACTAGGAAGGGTGCGAGTGTCTGTGCTCACTAACAGTACATCAGGAGAACAACAGAGACACTGAGGAGGCTACGACGGGGGTCAGGAGGTTCAGGGTCAAAGGTCACAACGGCAGCTTACCTGCCAGAGCCTTTGGCATCAAACCTCTTAATAACGAGTTTAACACTCCTGCGTCCAGCAGAGACACACACACACACACACACACACACACACACACACACACACACACACACACACACACACACACACACACACACACACACACACAACACACACACACACACACACACACACACACACACACACACACACACACACACACACACACACACACACACACACACACACACACACACACACAGACACACACACACACACACACACACACACACACACACACACACACACACACACACACACACACACACACACACACACACACACACACACACACACACACACACACACACACACACATGTTGGTTTTTATGGTTTACGGGGACTTTCCATAGGCGTAATGGTTTTTATACTGTACAAGCTGTAAGTGCTATTTCCCTACACCTACCCTACACCTAAACTTAGCCCTCACAGGAGACGGTGCATTTCTATTTTCCCTCAAAAAAACTCACTCTGTATGATTTATAAGCGTTTTAAATTATGGGGACACTGAAAATGTCCTCATAAATCACCTTCTCCTTGTAATACCTATGTCATACCCATGTCATTATACAAATTTGTGTCCTCATAAACCACATAAACATGCCCACACACACACGCTGATTGGTCTGGCACCAGCATTGAGAAGTAACTAGTTACATGTAACTAAATTACCTAACTTAATTACAAAATACATTTAATTGTAATCAGTTACAGTTACTGAAAATAAATGTTAAATTACAGTTACTTATGAAAATTATAATGATTTCAAAGGAGGTTACATCTGATTTAATACATACAAGACGGGTTTCCATCCAAAGGTGCGAATTTAACTTATGCGCAATATTGGAATATTGCATTAAATATTTGCGAACAAGCACCGTTTCCATCCAACGAGTCAAAGAGAACAAAACCATCACTTTCTGTATCTGATTATTAGACAGACTTATATTGGTATTAGAGAGAACTGTAAACAACGACAGCGAACAAGAGAGAGAGCGAGAGCGCTGTGTGCCGTCAAAATAAAAGTCCCGCCTCGAACGCATCGGCCAAACAGAAAAACGTATCAGCCGATGCCGATATTTGAAAAATGCCAAATATCGGCCAATTTTGGCGATATGTGACCCTGGAGCACAAAAGCAGTCATAAGTCACAATTTTGTGAAATTGAAGTTTATGCATCATCTGAAAGCTGAATAAATAGCTTTCCATTGATGTATGGTTTGTTATGATCGGACAATATTTGAAAATCTGAGGGTGCAAAAAATTCGAAATATTGAGAAAATCATCTTTAAAGTTGTTTAAATTAAGTTCTTAGCAATGCATATTACTAATAAAAAAATTACATTTTTATATATTTACGATACAAAATATCTTCATGGAACATGATCTTAATATCTAATGATTTTGGCATATAATAAAAATGTATAATTTTGACCAATACAATGTATTGTTGGCTATTTCTACAAATATGTGCTGCTTAAGACTGGTTGTGTGCTCCAGGGTCACATATATGTGTCGAGCACTAATACAGTGAGCGTCTCTCACCCTTCCTTCAGCATGATGGGCGTCTCGATGCTCTTCTGATCCCAGCGGGCCGAGGACGAGATCAGATCCAGGAACTGCACACAGACACACATCAGCATCTCTGATATAGACACATACACATATATATATATATATATATATACAAAGATAAACACATGCCATCTAAGCTTGAACCGCTAACACTAGCATTCTCACTTCTGTTTCTAATCTTTGTAAAAAAAATTATAAATAAGAGACCCCTGAAACATTAATGTTCTCAGTTCTTTTTCTATTCTATCTATTTGTTATCTTTTATTTATTATAAAAACGCATCACAGCATTTGCGTATCATTGCTCTTTTGTCGGTTTTGATTGCTTCTATTCTCAACATTTGTAAGCCGCTTTGGCTAAATGACTAAATGTAATGTAAATATATATATATATATATATAGGGATGGGCGATATTGCAAAAATATAATATCTCAATTTATTCCACGATTTTGCAAGGTGTCTGAGCATTACAGACAAATTAATTTCCTTATTTTTAAAAACAAAGCCTTTCAAGCCTAACAACATATTAAAAAGAACGGCAGATATTTAGGCCAAAGTGAGTAAAAATCTTTATATTTGCAATTAAATCATAATAACAAAGACACATTACAAATAAACATAATTCACAAATAAAACAAACGGTGCTTTATTTTTCAGTTACACACAAAGTTTAATTATAAAACACTGAAACTCAGCAAACACGGTGGAAACAAATACATAAGACACAAATGTTTCTGAATCAAAAACGTATCGAACCATGAATTGTGTGACCCGTTACACCCCTAATATAAATATATATATATATATTATAGACACTCACGTTCTTCACTGCATCTGCGTACTTCTGCTCGTTGAAGTAGTCGTAGAACGCAGCCATGTAGGACTCTTTGAAACTGGCCTGTCAGAGAGAGACGAGAGCGCTCATTATTGTGCAGAGAAGAGTTTTTCAGTCCGTATGTCATCATCGCTACATTCTGATGAGTTATGAATGACACAAAAACTACAAATATGTGACCCTGGAGCACAAAAGCAGTCATAAGCAGCACAGGTATATTTGTAGCAATGGCCAACAATACATTGTATGAGTCAAAATTATAATTTTTTTCTTATTCCAAAAATCATTAGATATTAAGATCATGTTCCATGAAGATATTTTGTGTCGTAAATATATCAAAACTTAATTATTGATTAGTAATATGCATTGCTAAGAACAACTTTAAAGATGATTTTCTCAATATTCAGATGTTTTCACACCCTCAGATTCCAGATTTTCAAATATTGTCCAAACCATACATCAATGGAAATATGATTTATTCAGCTTTCAGATGATGCATAAATCTGAATTTTGAAAAAACTGACACTTATGACTGGTTTTGTGCTCCAGGGTCATATATTTATTTTTTGTGTGCAAAAATTTGTCTTTCTGTTCAACCTCATTTTGCTGTGACATTACCCGCTTTTAAAAAATAATGGTTTGTTTTTGGTGATTTTAAATAAAATTAAATATGAATATTGCATTAAATATAAAAAAAAAACTGAAATGTTGCCTTGGCAACAAACTGAAATACAATAAGTTAAACTAAAACTGAAATAAAAATAAAATAATTAAAGTTGTATACTGTAAAAACACAGAAAATACCACAAAATAATAAATGAGCTAAATCTGAAAGAAAAATGAATTAAAGCTATATAGAAATGTATATAAAAAATGTTGCGCATGTCAAAAGCACAAAATAAAATTACTAAAACTGAAAGGAAAATTTAAGCTATAAATTAATATCTAAAAAACGAATAAAAAAATAGCACATAACAAGATGACTAAAACTGGGGGGGGGAATTATTGAAGCTATATAAATATATATATTAAAAAAGCAAAAGAAAATACAGAAGGACATAATAAAACTACTAAAATGTAAAATAAAAATAAAATACATAATTCAAATATTAATAAATATTATAATAGTATATAAACAATATTAAAATAACACTGGATTATATTTCAGAAAGTGACATCTTAACAGTCCAGTCAAAGCACAATTTATCTTATAGTGTTTATTAATTATATTTACTATGTTATAATATGATGCTATGTGAATATTATATTATTTGGTAACACTTTACAATAAGGTTCATTAGTTAACAACATTAGTTAACATGAACTAAGAATGAACAATACTTCTACAGCATTTATTAATCTTAGTTAATGTTAATTTCAGTATTTATTAATGCATTATTAAAATCACAAGTTGTGTTAACATTAGTTAATGCACTAAGATGAATAAACAATGAACAACTGTATTTTCATTAACTAATGTTAACAAAGAGTTATAAATAGTGTAATAAATGCATTGTTCATTGTTAGTTAATACATTAACTAATGTTAACAAATGACACCTTATTGTAAAGTGTTACCAATTTTTTTATATGCATTATATTACATTATCTTACAAAACGTCAGGATTTGTAACGGTAGATATCGATAATGTTCACTCACAGATTTCGACTTGGCCAGGCTTCCCAGAGTTTGGATGGTTTTGGAAATGAGCGTCAGTGTCCGAGATGTGCTCGGATCCTTTACAGAGACAAAATCGATCAACATAACACAGCTGAGTAATTATTAGATGGATAACAGAGAGAGGTGGTACACACCGGGTGATGCGGAAGCAGCTGGAAGAGGTTCGGAGAGAGGATGGCAGGAGCAAAGAAACGGAGGAAGATGAAGCTGCTAACAGCCGTGTACCGCACATCTGGGTCAACTGGAAAAACACATACATCATCAGCATCACTACCACCATCATCTCCACCACCATCATCACCATCATTATTACCATCATCATAGTCATTACCACCATCATCATCATAACCACCACCATCATCATCATCATCTCCACCACTATCATCACCATCATCATCATTACCACCATCATCATCTTCACCATCATTACCATCATCATAATCATAACCACCACCATCATCATCTTCACCATCATCATCATCTCCACCACCATCATCATTACCATCATCATCATCATCATCATCATCATCATCATACATCTCACATCATCACTACCATTATCATCTTCACCATCATCATCATCTCCACCACCATCATCATTACCATCATCATAATCATTACCACCATCATCATCATCATAACCACCACCATCATCATCTCCACCACTATCATCACCATCATCATTACCACCATCATCATCTTCACCATCATTAACCCACATAATCATCATCTTCACCATCATCATCATCATCTCCACCATCATCATTACCCATCATCATCATCATCATCATCATCACTGTCACTCATCATCATCACTGTCGTCATCACCATCATCTCCACCACCATCATCATCATTACCATCATCATCATCATTACCACCATCATCATCATAACCACCACCATCATCATCTTCACCATCATCATCATCTCCACCACCATCATCATCATCATTACCACCATCATCATCTCCACCACTATCATCACCATCATCATCTTCACCATCATCATCTCCACCACCATCATCATCTTCACATCATCATCTCCACCACTATCATCACCATCATCATCTTTACCATCATCATCATCTCCACCATCATCACCATCATTACCACCATCATCATAAATACCATCATTATCTTCACCATCATCTCCACCACCACCATCATCATCTTCACCATCATCATCTCCACCACTATCATCGCCATCATCATCATTACCACCATCATCATAAATACCATCATCATTTCCACCACCACTATCATCACCATCATCATCTTCACCATCATCATCTCCACCACCATCATCACCATCATCATCTCCACCACTATCATCACCATCATCATCTTTAACCATCATCATCATCTCCACCACCATCATCATTACCATCATCATCGTCATCATTACCACCATCATCATAAATACCATCATCACCATCATCTCCACCACCATCATCATCATCATCATCACCACCATCATCACAAATACCATCACCATCATCATCACCACCACCATCATCATCATCATCACCATAATCATCACCATCATTACCACCACCACCATCATCATCATCATCTTCACCATCATCATCTCCACCACTATCATCACCATCATCATCATCTGCACCACCATCATCACCATCATCATCTTCACATCATCATCTCCACCACTATCATCACCATCATCATCTCCACCACCATCATCATTACCATCATCATCATTCATCATCATAAATACCATCAGCATCACCAACATCATCATAAATACCATCAATCACCATCATCATCACCATCATCTCCACCACCACCATCATCATCTTCACCATCATCACAATCATTACCACCATCATCACAAATACCATCACCATCATCATCATCATCATGCACCACCACCACCATAATCATCAACCATCATTACCACCATCATCATCATCATCACCACCACCATCATCATCATTATCACCATCATCACCACCATAATCATCATCATCTCCATCACCATCATCACCACCACCACCATCATTCCACCCATCATCATCATCATCACCATCACCACCACCATCATCATCACCATCATCATCATCATCACCACCACCACCATCATCACCACCATCATCATTATAATCATCATCATCTCCACCATCATCATTATCACCACCATCATCATCATCACCACCCACCACCATCATTACCACCATCATCATCACCATCATCACCACCACCACCACCACCACCATCATCATCATCATCATCATCACCATAAATCATCAATCATCATATATAGAAATATATATTCTTTTAAATGACAAAAGTTACTAAAAATGACAAAAATGTAAACTAAAATTAAAACAACGAATGAAAATATAAAAACAGTTAACTAATCAAAAGTTAATTCAAAATATAAATATTATAGTAGTATAAAAATAATACTAATTAAAGATTTCAGGTGTTTTTCAGCATCTATTTGGAACAAAATCAATTTCAAGTTCATTTAAAGAAGCCATAGATGACTGCGTCAAGGGAAAAACAATGATGAGAAAAATGTATGACTGTATGAAATGAAAAGAAGACTGTAAAAAAACTCAAACGAGCTCTGAATCCGCTTCTGTGTGAATGCAAACGAGAGCTGGGACTCTTTCCCTCACGTTTGTGTCACTGAAGGAGTTTTGAGAGCAACTCTTTCTGTTGTTTTAATTGTCTGCTGTGAGCGTATTAACCCTGA
>JAPDDN010000045.1:0-43942 GCA_027422405.1 Ptychobarbus kaznakovi
ATTTAGACTTTTTAGCAAGTATAAGTTATTTTAGTGTAATTGTATAAACATCTATCTTCAGCTTGTGCTTGTGTGTCTTTTTGCTGTGAAATCTTTACTGACTTTTATAGCGAAACATAAAATGAACACTTACTGGTGTCCTTGATTATCCATGCATCGTTTGTTTAGAAAAATAATGTTCAAATTTGAGCCTCAAATATGATCATCAGGCTTTTGAGGAACGTTTATTTGTTTATCATTGTATTGCATTGCATTATATTTTTTGATAATCAAAGCATTTATACATCACCTAAGACATATTTTTTGGGATAGTGATAACTGATTTTTTATATAATTTGATGTAAGTACCTGCTATACTGTTATAAAGAGCTCACTGATTTTCATTACTTATATCAGAATTTCATCACTTTTTGTCCATATAAACATCAGCATCTGCCCCAAATTACCTATTTTTGAGTTGTTTTTCTTCCATATTCTCACTGTTATACTATATGAGCCATAAAAGCCTGTGATACTCAACAAACAACACATACGCAAACTTTTTAATATTTTGTATAAAGGTTCAATAAACTGTTCCGTTTCTAAAAAACTAGATTAGGACTACTCTTTCATACGTCAGGTTTTACAGGGTTGATATCTACTCATATTAGAGAGAGCTTCAGGTTTTTTCTGAATGAGTCTACTATTGCGTGACTGTCTCTATTAGTCATCTCTTCCACTCTGCTGGATTCTCTCTCCGACAGCGCCGTACCTCAGTCTGATCCCCCGCGGCGGCTCAACATGATGAAGACAGCCATGCAAAGGGTCATCGCTGAGACACCCAGAAATAAACCAGAGAAGTCAAACGTAGACTGACCAGTGCTGCATCTGCGACGGCTCAACATGATGAAGACAGCCATCTAAGGGTCATCCGCTGTGAACACCAGTATTAAACCATGAAGTCAACGTAGACTGACCAGTGCTGCATCTGCGACTAGGTTTTTAGAAATGATACAAACATGTGGCTGTTATTTGTTTCATAAGAGCCATCAAAAAAATCTGTATATCCTACTAGATCATACTAACCTTCAGTATCACATTTGATAGGTTAATCTTCAAGACCCGAAATTATCACCATGATGTAAAACAATCTCCTCCATGGTCTGATTCTCATCTCATTGATAATTTAGACTGTTTTTAGCAAGTAAAAGGCCTTATAGTGTAATTGAACAAACGTCCACCTACGGCTTGTGCTTCATTTGTCTTGTTGCTGTGACATTTTAAATGAACAGCAGACAACTACCCCAACATTTTTTCATTTATGATAGCCTTTGACCACATTTTCATGTCATCTGAAATCTTTATTTATAGCTATGGAAGCTAACATACTCTTTATTCATAAAGAGAGATTTTTTATGTTAGCATGTTCATCAGACAATAATTACACAATTTTGATTATGCAAGACCAAAAACATTACAGCAGAAGCTTTAAAGATGTTTTCTTTGGATTTTTGACTCATAAGAGAATATGGCTAAATATACTTACAGTGTAACTAATTTGTGTTTACTACTGCATTTCACATACCAACCATGAAAAAATTTTTTACATAAAAAACAACAACATGGTCAACACAAATGAACCATGGTTTTGCTTCACTAACCATAGTTTAACCATGGTAGTTGTAGTAAAACTGTAAAGATTCAAGATATGCGCTCTCCGAAGTCCCGATCTGAATCAAAAGAGGTATGAACCCGCTCCAAAGTTCTGATCTAAATCAAATGATTAGTGATCCACACTCTGAAGTCCTGATCTAAATAATGATTCGCAAACCATCATTTCAGATCAGGACTTCGGAACATGTATCACAAATCTTTCAAATGATTCATGAACCCGCTACAAAGTTCTGATATGAATCAAAATATTAGTGAACCTCTCCAAAGTTCCGATCTAAATGAAGTGATTTGCGATACGCGCTTTGAAGTCTCAATCTGAATCAAATGATTCTCAATGCATAATCTGACTGGAGAGCTCTGAAACAGTAAAACATTTTGCGACGCAATGGTTTAACTGATTCAGTGTTTTGCAAAGCTCCATTTCAAGGACGTACTTTTCTAGTCTATTTACATCTCAGGTATTATCAATGGTTGACCTTTTTCAGATGAGGCTAAAATTACAACAGTGGTTCCCAACCCTGGTCCTGGAGGCACCCCAACACTGCATGTGTTGCATGTCTCCTTAATCAAACACACAGCTCGTTAGTAGAAATTATTGTGTCGAGAAAAAGGAGTCATGCAAAATGTGCAGTGTTGGGGAGCCTCCAGGACCAGGGTTGGGAACCACTGATATAGTACACATTTAGTTGTTTGAACAAAACTATTGCTAGGTAATTTAGCAGTTGCTGGATATTGGTAGTGACATGTCCCTAGCATCCCTACTAAATTCTACTCCAGGGGTAGGCAACGTCGGTCCTGGAGTGCCACTGTCCTGCAGACTTTAGCAAACACACCTGAACAAGCTAATCAAGGTCTTCAGAATGACTAGGGCTACAGGCAGGTGAGGGTTTTTCAGGGTTGGAGCTAAACTCTGCAGGACATCGGCACACCAAGACCCCTGTTCTACGCCCTTGATTGATAGTAATATATCAACCTGAACACTTACTGGACTGAAGCAACTTAGCTTTACTTGATTATCCATAGAATCGTGTTCAAATGTGAACATCAAATATGATCATCAGGCCTTTGAGGAAAGTTCATTCATATCTCAATCTTCATTGCATTGCATTGCATTATATGTTTTGCTCATCAAACTAAGCATTTAAATATCATCTAACTAAGAAATTGGGGATATATAGTGACAACTGATATTCATATAATTTTATGTAAGTATCTACTATATATATATATATTATAAAGATCTCACTGATTTGCATTACAGCTACCAAAATGTCATCCCTTTTTGTCCATCTGCACCAAGTTGCATATTTCTGCTCAGTTTGAGCCTCTGAATAAAATAGCTGTTTTTTTCTTAATATTTTCACTATATCAGACTATATGAGCCAGTCTGGAAAAAAAGCCTGAAGTATCATGTGTAAAACATAAAGCTCATAATTGTATTATAATTTTGTCCAAAGGTCCAATAAACAGATTTCTCGGACTATTATTTCACATGTCAGGCTTTACAGGGTTAAAGTCACCTTGAAATCAAAATGGATTGAGTTAAGCTGAAGTTGATTTCTCTAGTTACTCAAATTCAAAACACAATCAACATCATTAAAGAAAAGAAAGGATTTGTCAGTGATTTAGAGATGCATTCGAGCAAACCTAACTCAAGCACACACACGTCCGCGAGCGGTTAGGAGATCAGTCGGTGAGCTGCACGTGACTCAGGATCGGAGCATCAATGTTGGGCTGCTTGTGTAATGAACTGATGGCTAATGTGCTCTTCTCTTGTCTTTTTATTCCCGGCATGATTGTGTACCCTTTTATATGTTCATTTTGAGGTTATGTGATCTAGTGTTGTTTAGATGGAGATATAACCTTTGCAAAACCAGAACATGAGTGCTTGTATGGTCTTATCTCTTCTCATCGGTTCTTTATTTCTTTTTTTGCCCTCTTTTTTTTTTTGTTCTTTTTTTTTACCTTTATTTTTTGTTATATGTTTTAACGCGGTATTTTTTATTTACTTGATGTATTTTTTTCTAATGCGTTGCTTTCTTGCCTCTCTGGTCTCGTCTGGTTTCATCTGTTGTTTTCTTCTGGTCTGGTCTGGTCTAGTCTTCGTCTCGTTTCGTTCTGTCAGCACGTGAATACACACGAGCGGTTGTATTATTAGCATCAGTACCGTATCTGAGCGTAAAATCTGTAGGTTTAACGCGCCTTAAATCAATTACACGGCTGAACGAAACGGCCTGCGGTGATTTGAGATGATGTTCCACGTCATTCCTTCCGGTTTGCTCAGCGAATGCAAATAACGCTGCTGCCTGCTGACAACAGCAGCTAAAAGCCGGTGGGTTTGCGTCTGAGCAGGAAAGTTCACG
Source organism: Ptychobarbus kaznakovi (assembly GCA_027422405.1). Taxonomy (NCBI): domain Eukaryota; kingdom Metazoa; phylum Chordata; class Actinopteri; order Cypriniformes; family Cyprinidae; genus Ptychobarbus; species Ptychobarbus kaznakovi. Next base: position 4,017 of record JAPDDN010000045.1, read on the forward strand.
AGCTCAACGCTAACGCGACACCGCTGACCGGCGCGCGGATGAATTCGGAACAGAACGCGCGCGAGAATCAGATGTCATGGATTTGATTCTCTCTTCCTCCAGGCTATATTCTGCGCTGGTGGTAAATGAGAGCGAAATGGATCGTGTTTAACGCTCTGTTGATGTCCATCAAAGTCTCATCAGTCTCCTTTGCATAACTTATATTTCATATCGCGAATATTTACTCATTATTAGATATATATCATCCTTTGAACATTTCCATTTACGTCCCGTTTGAAGCATGCAATGTCTATGTTAAGGTAATTCAAATATTTTAATATTAAAGCATTATAAATACATTTTTAAGTACCGCGAAACTACAGTATAGTTTTCAGTTTCAATTAGTGATTTTAAGTTTTAGCCTACTATATATTTTTTTGTCGTGCTTAGGCCTACATTGAATCAAAAATATGCTTTTGGACGTCTTTCTACAACTTTCATTGAATAAATGATGTTCAAAAGTAATTGGCTTGTGCTAGATTGAGTTTAAGGCTATGGACTAATATAAATGTTTATGTCCATCAAATCACAATCAGGCTGAAACACAGAAGAATAGTCCCATCTTTTAGTAAGCAAATGATTGGATCTGTCCAATCAATAACCAATTCAGCTCAGTGTATTAAATCTACCTGCTAGAGCCCCCTGCTGGTAATACTTAACACTGCAGGAGCTCAACATAATGTGCCAATGATGTTCAGTCAAAACCAATTTGAAGAGAGAAATACAGGTGTTTTTGTCTCCTGGAATCGGTGCGGTGTGTGTGCGTGCGTGTGGTGCGCGTGTGCGCGTGTGTGTGTGTGGTGTGCGCGCGCGCGTGTGTGTGTGCGAAGCGCACGCTTGGAAAAATATCGCAAACGAGTTTGTGTGGACAGATTACGCTCCAAACTGGATTATAATGAAGAGCCAGTGGTTTTGTGATTGGGATGTTGCTGTTTCATTAAGTCTGTGGTAAATCCATGTTATGGAGAAGAAAGTACATCCGATAATTCCCCCCCCCCAGGAGATCAAAACTGAATGCACTAGATTTGGTTAAGAATAGTCAGGGAATCAGAACCCTCAGTTTCATGCTTACTACTTTTAATCCATTTTGGAATAACATTTTCACATTTGATTCTGAAATGTAGCATCCATAAATATAAAATTATAGAATCATTAAATAAAATTATGATTATGTAAATCATAATAACGTCATTCATTTATTTAATAAAAATACAGGAAACCAGTAATAATGACATATTATTATAAAATTAAAAATTATTGTTTTTCTATTTGAATATATATTTAATATGTAATGTATTCCTGTGATGAAAGCTGAATTTTCAGCATCATTACTCCAGTCTTCAGTGTCACGTGATTCTAATATGCTGATTCGCTGCTTGGGAAACTTACTTGCTTGCTTTATTTATTTATTTATTTATTTATTTATTTATTTATCCAGTTGTGCTGCATATTATAATTGTGTAAACTGTGATACACTGCTAAGTAAGCAGCAAGCATATTAATCATAACTATTTCAAATGAATGCTGTTATTTTGAGCTTTCTATTCATTGAAGAATCCTGAAAAACGAAATGTATCAGGTTTCCCTCAAAAATACGAAGCAGCACAACTGTTTTCAACATTGATAAACATATATTTACACAGTATATGCATCAGTCAGTCAGTAAGGAGTTTCTGTAAATTCTTTGCATTTGTGCAAGTTCTCCATACACTTAGATGCATGCTCCAGTCTGTATGCCTGATGTACTTGATTTGCTTTATGATCAGACAGAAGAGTTATGCAAGAGAAGGTTCAGAGATGCAGAACTGGAATAATGAGGCTGGTGCTCATCTGCTCACTTTGAACGCTCCACACACGTTACCTTTGAACGGAAATCCCACACTTACTGTGAAGGATGGACCCCAGCCATTTAGAACAGCTTACAAATATCAATGCAATAGCTTAGAAAACACATCACAATACTCGTTTTCTCACCGTTTCCCTCTCAGGTTCTCAGTAAAGTGATACGTATCTTTGTCTTTATGCTTTCCGACACTTAAATGTGCTCATGAATAATGAATCTTGGCATAGGAGGAAGAGATTTGCTGTCTTTTTTCCATGAGAATAAACAAGAAGCATTACACACCGCAGAAGCGTGATGGAGGTGCTATAAATAGAAACGTGGCTTCTGCTTCAGGCTGATTGTATTTGCACAGGTCAGGGCTGCTATCATCTGCAGAAGGAAGGTTCAAAATCCAAGACTTCCTGTGTTTCAAAGCAAATAAATCAAAAATGCCAGACATAAGAAAGGTTGTGACCCGAGCGGTGATTGACACGGCATTGTTCTGCGATGTTCTGTGAGTCCAGGAAAGGAATCGATGGAGCTCTTCGTGAGTTAATGTAGAAAAGCCCACACGTGAATGACTGGCATGGCATTCAGCCAAACTACAGGGGTGTGTGTGTGTGTGTGTGTGTGTGTGTGTGTGTGTGTGTGTGTGTGTGTGTGTGTGTGTGTGTGTGTGTGTGTGTGTGTGTGTGTGTGTGGTGCGTGCGTGCATTGTGCGTGCGTGCGTGCGTGCGTTGCGTGTGTTGCGTGTGTGGTGCGCGCGTGCGTGCGTGCGCTGCCCTGCATTATGATCCACTATTGCCGTCCACATACTCATGACAACCAGTGATTCATATATTTTGTAATGGACATGAGTTTCTTGTTTATATCTCTGAGATCATTAAAACTGTATTAAGTCCTTGTCTGTCTTAAAGATGACATCATGGGGTTCTCCGAAATGCCAAATGTTTTAAGATATCGTGAATAGAATTGATTAGAACCTTTACTGATGTCTGTAGGTGGAGAAATTGGTTAAAAAGTGATTAAGATTAGAGCTATAAGACATTTATTGTATTGTAGAGTCAGCATTTTTTTGTTTCGGTCATTTCAAAAGTATAAAGACTCTGGATCAGGATCAAAGATTGACTTGTTTAGTTTGTTTGGAGAATATCTGGGTGATCGGGTTCCACGAGACAAAGAAGACAAACAACACAAACAAGCTCAAGTGTTTTATAAAGAGAGAAGCGACTAAGATACTCTGTGAATCTGATACTCATATTCATAGTAGTAGGAGTTATGATCATAATGAGTTGAGTCTGGAATAATAGGTATTCAAGCTTGGTTTGGTTTAGTTATAATATAATATAAAAACACATTTTAAAGAGTATTTACAAAAAATGTATTAAAAAAAGGAATGTATTCTCACTAAGGCTGCATTAATTTGAAAAATATATATATACAAAAAACAATAATATTGTGAAAACAGTAATATTGTGAAATATTATTACAGTTTAAACAACTGTTTGGAACAACAAACAAATCATCAAATCTAAAACAACAAAAACAACAAATCTATTTGAATATATTTTAAATATTCATCCCTGTGGTGCAAAGCTTCAGTGTCACGTGATCTTCAGAAATCATTATATTATGCTGATTAATATCACTGTTCAGTTGTGCTGCTTCACATTTTTGCAGAAACCATGATACATTTTATTTTTCAGGATTCATTGATGAAGAGAAAGTTCAAAAGAACAGCATTTAATTCAAATATAATAGTTTGTAACAAAAATACAGTCACTTTACAATTTATTGTAGTCGCTTTTTTTCACAGAAATTCTAACTGACCCCAAACTTTTGAACGCTAGTGTATATAATTATGTCAATTCATTTTATTTTACATAATTCAAACTGTGTAATTATGTAAAGCTACGATCTAAAGAGCTTTGTTTGTTCGCTGATTTCCCAGTGAGATATTATGAGCGCTGAATCTTCGCTCTGCTGCTCTCGCCTGCGCGCTTCCTTCATTCCCCTCCAGAGTTCGATGTGCTCGGCTCTCGGCTCTCGGCTCTGCCTGGAGTTCTCAGTGCGGCGACAGCGGTGCTGAATATGGCGACAGACGGGATGATTTTAACCAACCACGACCACCAAATCCGGGTCGGCGTCTTGACAGGTAAACGCCAGAATCCTTCAAGTCATCCTGGGGTTTATTTTGGGGGAAAGTGGCTGCATATTTTCAGCTGTTTGCCAGCGGTGCCTCTCCTCCCCGTGTGTGTGTGTGTGTGTGTGTGTGTGTGTGTGTGTGTGTGTGTGTGTGTGTGCGTGTGTGTGTTGTGATGTGCGTTTGTGTGTGTGTGTGTGTGTGTGTTGTGTGTGTGTGTGTGTGTGTGTGTGTGTGATGTGTGTGCTGTGTGTCTGTGTTGTGTGTGATGTGTGTGTGTGTGTAATGTGTGTGTGTGTGCTGGTCGCGTGCGTTTCTCTGCTGGTCAGCGGTGATTTAAAGCCTTTTCCCTCTTTGCCAGAGATTAATTTACCTGCCAAACCTCCTACACGAAAAAACAGCCCAGCTTCTGGTTAATGTGCATCTGTTATATTATAATGAAATTTCACAGGAGGATATAGTTTCATCTGCGGAATTATTAATTTTCGTGTGTTGCACCTTTAAAAATAGCTCAACGTTCACGCTACAGCGTTTCATGAGAACATTTAATTCAGTGAATGCTGTATGATTTGTGTCGAACCCGGCCATTTAGACATCGGTGATAGAGATGTGATTTACTGTCAGAGACCGTGGATGCAGTGGGCTGATATTAGTGAGGATGGCTGTGAATCGTGGGCAGAATGCTGGTTTCCTCTCTGCATGACAGTCTTGTTAATGCAAGCATACCTTCGTCGGTAATTTCCGTTCGTGCTTCATGTTTTTATAACGAATGAACTGTTCGAGCAAAGACTGTATAACATGCGATTAATTCCCTTCCTCTGTCAAAAATGGAATAAAATCAAATACAGACCCGAGTTAAAGAACGATGGTATTTTTTGCTTGAAATCTTCTAAATTGGCCGGATAATACAGCTTTAGGCAGAGGGAAAAAACCCGAAGGCCACGGATTTTCGTGTGATGTGATTGGTGATAACCCTCTCATGGAAATCCGCTGGTGAAGGTGGTAATGGGCAAAGATGGAGAGAGAGAGGAGCTCCATCCAGCTCTGAGGGAAACCCCGCTTCACCTCCCCCCTCCTCACTGCTGTAGAGCGGGGAAACCAGCAGCGGCGGCGCTGTCCGTGGTGCTGAATTACAGCGGCCGCTCGATGAGCGCTGTCCGCGGTGCTGCGTTTCTGCGGCCGCTCCGTGAGCGCTGTCCTCGAGTGCATCTAGCGCTGTATATTGTGCTGAAATAGAAGCGACAGTAGCTTCTCACTGGGGTATTTCCGTATATGTTCTGCTCCGTCATTTATCAGATGTTTTTTATTAGAGCAGGAGGCATTGAAGGGGGACACATTCCGGCAGCCATATCACCCTGCAGCCCAAGACCGGTTGCCCACTGAAGCTAAGCAGGGTTGAGCCTGGTCAGTACCTGGATGGGAGACCTCCTGGGAAAACTAGGTTGCTGCTGGAAGAGGTGTTAGTGAGGCCAGTAGGGGGTGCTCACCCTGTGGTCTGTGTGGGTCCTAACAGTATAGTGACGGGGACACTATACTGAAAAAGCACCGTTTGAGACGTTAAACTGAGGTCTGACTCTCTGTGGTCATTAAAAATCCCAGGATGTCCTTCGAAAAAGAGTAGGGGTGTACCCCGCATCCTGGCCAAACTAGCCCACTGGCCTCTGACCATCATGGCCTCCTAATCATCCATACACTGATTGGCTTCATCACTCTGTCTCCTCTCCACCTGTAGCTGTGTGTGGTGGCGTTCTGGCGCACTATGGCTGCCGTCGCATCATCCAGGTGGATGCTGCACATTGGTGGTGGAGAGGAGATAGCCCCTGTAAAGGCTTTGATAGAAAAGCATATAAATGTAACAAATTATTATTATTATTTCCCCCAGTATTTAGATCAACTATATGGGTTTGATTCAGCCCCAAATTTGATTTCAGACTTGCTTTTATCAGTACATTTATGACTGGGGATATCCCATTGGAGGAACCTGAGGATATGTATTCTCATTTGCACAATGCATCAAACCTTGTAGGGCAAGCAACCTAATATTTTTGAATTTTATTTTTATATATTCAACTTTTTTTTCTTTTTTTTTTTACTAGAGAAAATGTATTGGATAGTGAGGGCTACTTGGGTATTTTTCTTGCATGGTATGCTCTGTCATTTATTAGACTCTTTTATTCAACAAGACCAGGCATCGAACAGGACATTCCCCAAAGTTGGCTTTTTCAGTAGCTGATTCCTAAAATTACTACATTCATACATTCGTTTGTGTTTTATATTAAGTAACTATTAGCAAAGACAGTCGCCATTAAGTAAACAGAGGATACAATCTCAATAGCAGAATTGATTATACCTTGGTGGGTTTGAACAAACAACCATTTGGTATATAATATTAGATTTTTCTAGGGAAACAGGGATGCTATTGTATTGACCTGCATTGTTCAGAACTATCTCATTTATCAGATACTTTTATCCGTACATTTATTACAGATACAGTCACTATGGCGTAACGTGAGGTTAAGAGTCTTGCACAATAGCACAATGGTGATAGTTCATAGATCACTTCTTTTGGGGGCTTGGACATGCAGACTTTTGGTTACCAAGCCAGATGATCAACTACTGGTTTGCAGGGTAAACAGTGATACTGGGGTGTTGCCCTGCATTGTTCTGTAGTGCTTAGCCATTTATCTGATGCTTTTATCAGTGCACTTTACTAGGACAGTCCCCCTGGAGTAACCTCAGGTTGAAGTATCCTGCTCAGTGTGTACAGTGGTGATCGTTCATGACTTGCTCCTTTAACCACTAGGCTACAGCACCGCTGGTGTATTGGCCTGCATTGTTTTGTCATATGCTTTTAATGTGATTACACCTTAAAAACCTCTAGTGTATTCCACCATACATTGTCAGTAAAGCAATACAAGCCAGCAGAGACGTACATGAACATGCAGTTGTCACGCTTGTCATGCATCAGCTTACTTTTGCGACCCCCTCTATTCAAGGATGACATTTGAACAGGAAGATCGACAATATTTGTCTTTGTAACAAATCCAGTGTTCGAATTGTGTCAAAGCTCTTGGGGGGTCCCCCTAACCAGAACCCCTCCTCCGTCCCCTTCAAAAAAAAAAACATATATTGATATGATTCAGATTTTTTTTCTTGTCCTCGTTATTTTTGAGAAAACCTAATTCTAAGATAAAAGCTTATTTTATGATGATCAGTGAATTATGTGTACCAAACGATCACTAAGCTAAAAAATAAATACATAGCCTAGGAGTGTGCGATATAGACAAAATATGATATTATATTGTCTTGGATTTTATCTATAATGATAATCAGACAATCCTGAGTGGTGTCGAGCTGCAGGACTGCCGTGGACAGCTGACTCCTAAAGTTTTTAATAGCCTACTCTTCATATTCTGTGTGGTCAGTCAAATTATTATATGTGATCCTGGTACACAAAACCAGTCTTAAGTCACTGGGTATACTTTTAGCAATAGCCAAAAATACATTGCATGGGCCAAAATTATTATTTTTTCTTTTATGCCAAAAATCATTAGGATATTAATAAAGATCATGTTCCATGAAGATATTCAGTGAATTTCCTACCGTAAATATATCAACTTAATTTTTTATCAGTAATATGCATGGCTAAGAACTTCATTTAGACAACTTTAAAGGTGATTTTCTCATTATTTTGATTTGTTTGCCCCCTCAGATTCCAGATTTTCAAATAGTTGTATCTCGGCCAAAATATTGTCCAATCATAACAAACCATACATCAATGGACAGCTTATTTAAGCAGCTTTCAGATGATGTTTCAAAGAATTGACACTTATGACTGGTTTTGTGGTCCAGGGTCACATATTTAATCAATAAAGTCAATTAGAATAATAAGATATTTGGGGCTGTTACCAAACAAATAAAATCATTATCAACAAAATTAATCTTTGCAATGCAGAGGAAACACAGAAACTGCATCTGAAGGAGTGTTAAGATGTATTTATTTACACACTATTTAATGCAGGACATGAATGCATAAATGTATAAACAATGTTTTATTTAAATCCTAAAACGTTGAATACTGATATTTGAAATTATTTAAAAAAATGAAAAGGTACTCTAAATGTTAAATTAAAACCGCCAGTAGGTGGCAGCAACTCACTGTTAGTGAGTCATTGTGACTGAACCGAATCATTTAACGGTTGATTCATTCAGGAACAAAACACTGTCATGTTGCTCAGAGACGCAAAACTGTGCTGTGGCTGTGTTTGGATCTGTTTTTGTTGGTGAAATAGAGCAAAATAGGCAATATAGTGTGAGTTTTGTCACATACGGACAAAAAATGTATAGCCTGAATGCACTGTAAGTCGCTTTGGATAAAAGCATCTGCTAAATGCATAAATGTAAAATGTAAAACGTAAGTCTATTAATATTAACTTCTTGATTATTGAACTGTTGTATAGGCTAAAATCAATATCATTGATATTGACAACTATATGAAATGATATAAATATATACATTTTCTGTTCCCATATCTTGAATTTTGGCTGCATTCTAAATGCATTTTATTAGACTGAATCATGCAGTGAAAGAACACACTCTAAATGAGCACAGTCAGTCTAGTTAGTGCTTAAGCACTCATAACTCCTCCTATAATCTGTATGATAAATTCATCTCTTTACTTTTATTGTACGTACATCTGCACTTTTGTTGCTTATGATAAGGGAATTCACAAGTTTCAGTCTAAACAAAATTCAGCGATGACTAATCTGAACGTCCTCTGATTGGCCACTGCATTCCTAAGCTCAACAGAATCTTGTGTGATTGGTTATAATGAGCAAAACACGTAAAAATAAAATACGATGTAACATGAGCTATTTTTAGTCTAAATTTAATACAGCAATCGAATCCTTTCATTTCATTGTTCACTAGTTTCATGTCTCAAGTATTATAGTTTTATTGAAAAACCAGGGGACCCCCAAGTATATATTTTTTGGGTGTTATTGTGGGGTCCTAATACTTATGGGAGGTTTGGGAAGACCCCCCCCCCCTCAATTCGAACACTGAACAAATCTACCATTTCCACTTCTACTAGTGACCCTCTCTCTCTTTCTCTGTATCACCGAAGGCCTGTGTGTTGAGGAAAATGAAGACAGGAAGGTAAAAAGAAAGAGGAGAGAGATATCACAGTCTGTGTGTGTCATCTGACCTTTTAGAAATCTCTCTCTCCTTGCTGTTGTTCTTCCCTGTGTGCAGCTGTGGGATTTCACGTTGTTGAAAAGTGATTTCCTTCCGTATCTCTATCTTGCCAGTCACCTCTGAGACTCTCACTTACGGGCCATTGAAATATCTCTATTATCAACAACGTAAAGATAAACGTGTTCAGTGATCAGAGCTGATAGTGTTAACCCTTTGACATCAGTCCGTGTTGTTACTTTAATCTTGTGTGCCTGTGCTTGACTAATCATCCAATGACGAAGGGCCCCATCCACATCTGCTCCATCTTTCCCAATGACAGTAGGGTCATGTGACCAGACCTGTCCCCATCTCTGGGATTGAGAGGAGCTTTGGTTGGCATAGCAACACTGTGGAGGTTTTAGGAGCATGACAAGCATACAGCGACTCCAAGATGTTGGGTGGGGTCATAGTGTGACACACCGGAAATGATACAGAGCTGTTGTTGGAACCATTGAATTTTCATTCAGTTGGATTGCCTGTATATTTTGAGAGCATTGAGAAAGAATTTCACTCATGTGAATGAGTGTCTGTTGTGTTTATATGGACTAGCCATTGGTATTGGTGCATATTATTAAACTGATTTTATCCAGTGTTATTTAAGTACTGGTTATATATTATTATAGTATGTATTAATATTTGTAATTAGCTTCTATTTTTTTGTTACTTGATTTGGCATTTGTATTTATTTCTATATTTTTTCATTTGTATATATGGTGGGGAAGTCATAGCATAATGGTTATTAGAGAGTCGGACTCGTAATCCAAAGGTTGTGAGTTCGTGTAAATCAAATGTTTATTGGATGTGTGTGTGTGTGTGTGTTGTGTGTGTGTGTGTGTGTGTGTGTGTGTGTGTGTGTGTGTGTGTGTGTGTGTGTGTGTGTGTGTGTGTGTGTGTGTGTGTTGTGTGTGTGTGTGTTGTGTTGTGTGTGTGTGTGTGTGTGTGTGTGTGTGTGTGTGTGTGCATGTTTATGTGGTTGTATGAGGACATGTCAAAATTTGTATTAATGACATGGTACAAGTATGAGGACATAGGTATTAAAACAAGGAGGGGGGAAGGTGATTTATGTAGGACATTTTCAGTGTCCCCATAATTTAATGTTTAACACTGCTTATAAATCATACAGAGTTATAGTTTTTTTTTGAGGGAAAATAGAAATGCAACCGTCTCCTGTGAGGGCTAAGTTTAGGTGTAGGGTAGGTGTAGGGCAATAGCACATACGGTTTGTACAGTATAAAAAACCATTGACGCCTATGAGAAGAGAGGACCCAGGAAAGATCCCCGTAAACCATAAAAACCATGTGTGTGTGTGTGCGTGTGTGAGTGTGTGTGGTGTGTTAAGTGTAATTAATTATGTTACCACTTAATTCAGTGTAATTAGATTTGTTTTTAGTTTTTCCATGTAATATTTATATTCAATTTCAGCTTTATTCTAGTTAACAAATGTTTATTTATTTATAATATTTTTAGGTGAACACTGGTTCCATGTGTGTGATGTTGTGTGTAATCTACTGGTTCATGTGTGTGTTTGTGTGTGTGTGTGTGTGTTCATGTTGTTGTTTGGGTTTTGTGTGTGTGTGTGTCCTCACCTTGGTGTGTGTGTGTGATGTTAGTGTCTTTTCCAATACATTATGCGTGAGGTTTGGTTTTGGCCACATGCTCATTGCGTTTTTTGGGATGTGTAATGTTAAAATGAACTGTTTGATTAGTCAGATAATTAAGTGAATTTGTTGCCGATTTTTTTGTTTTGTCAAATTTTTATTTTAGCTTTATTTTAGGGTTATTCTAGTATCATAATTTTTTTATTTTTAATTAATATAAATAAAAAAATCATATTTTCCGATGAAATTTTGTTGTGTGTGTGTTTATATTATATAACGTTACACGCGTTTTGTGTGTGTGGTGTGTGTGTGTGTGTGTGTGAAGAGATTTGTAATTAATTATTTTAAACTAAATTAAAGATTTAATGTTCAAGATAAGGAAATGTTTTTATTGGTTTTAATTTTAGTTTTAGTTAACTATAATAAACCTGGTACTTTTTAGCTGTTTAATTCTAACAGCTTTGAATGGCATCTTGCTAAAAGCCTTGTTTGGAAGATTTGAACAAAGTTTATAACTACTATAGAACTAGGCAACTATAGAAATCTGTACTTAGTTTATATATTTCACCGCATTTAGTAACTTAACTCTTGTGGTCAAAGAACACTTAATTTCCCAGAATGAATCACTCCCATTAAACTCTTTGAATTGCAGTTCAGTAACGTCCAATCCAAATGTACACTCATAAATTGAAAAGGAACCGATTCTTAAATTCTACATTTTTTACAGCCCTGTAAAGCAATTGGACTTTCACCCGTCAGGCGATAAAATGGGTGATAAATCCTCGTGACAGTGACCGAGCACTTCTGCTTTCATTTGACACCGTGCTGTCATTATAGTCATTACATAAAATGCATTACTTTTAACTTGTCACGCTGTTTGTACGCCTCATTAGTAAAGTGCAGCGTATTGTTGTTATCTGTTAAAGCACAACTAAAACTCTGTGTGTGTGTAAATTGACCTGGAAGTGATCAGAGATTGCAAGCCAGACGTTTCGACGGCAATGCAGTGGTCAGTGTTATCGACATTAATGGAAACGAGAAGCTTTATGTCTTCACCCCGGCGTCTCTCGTAAAGGTTTTTATTATTTTTTTTACAGCTGTGATTTTACACACGCATATCACCTTTCTGTATGTCACTGAGCTGGATTCTGTCTGAACTTGTGTCCTTCCGCAGCAGGACCATTGAAATTCAGTCACTGAACTGAACTGCCAATGAGGAAACTCTCTGCGGCAGACAGCACACATCTCTCTCTCTCTCTCTCTCTCTCTCTCTCTCTCTCTCTCTCTCTCTCTCTCTCTCTCTCTCTCTCTCTCTCTCTCTCTCTCTCTCTCTCTCTCTCTCTCTCTCTCTCTCTCTCTCTCTCTCTCCTCTCTGTCTCTCTCTCTCTCTCTCTCTCTCTCTGCTCCCTCTCTCTCTCCTCTCTCTCTCTCTCTCTCTCTCTCTCTCTCTCTCTCTCTCTCTCTCTCTCTCTCTCTCCTCTCTCTCTCTCTCTCTCTCTCTCGCTCTGTCTTGCTTCTTAGCTCTGGCAAATCTGGATAGCACAGGATTGTGTGGGCGGCATTCCAATCTCACGTGTATCAAAGAGACCTGCATCGGCCACATTTACACAAGCTGCTAAATTTAGACGCCTGACAAAGTCATAAATAGTTATAAGATACAGTCCCTACTGGTTATTTAGCATGACCAATTGAATGTGTGTGTTTTAACTCTTCTCCTTCCATTTCTTTTTCCGATCTAAGCTCAGTTCTTCTGCCAGGTTTTTTTGAGTTAGTCACCTGAATGTAAATGCCATGTGACTGAGTCTATTTTAAAGGAATTATTACATGTATCCCATTTATGGATTAAAAATAGCAGCATGCCAGAATGCAGGTGCTATTTTTAATCAATGCATGTGAATAATGTAACAGCATGCGGATCTGTTTAATGTTTAATTGTTTAATGCATTTGTGTGCTTTACGCTTTCTTCTGATGCCTATTCATTAACTACTGGGTGTGTGTGCATTTTTATCTTATAGATAGATAGATAGATAATGATAGATAGATAGATAATAGATAGATAGAATAATTAGTATAGAGAGATAGATAGATAGATAATAGATAGATAATAGATAGATAGATAGATGAGATATAGATAGATAGATAGATAGATAAAATGATACATAAAACAATGGATGGTGAAAACGATGGATGGTTGGATGGATCTCACAGTCTCATGTGAGGGCTAAGTTTAGGTGTAGGGCAATAGTACATACAGTTTGTACAGTATAAAAACCATTACGCCTATGGAGAGTCCCCACTTTTCACAAAAACAAATGTGTGTGTGTGTGTGTGCGCGCGTTTTTGTGACAAATGTGTTGTGTGTGTGTGTGTGTGTGTGAGTTTTTGGGGGGGAAAGTAGAAATGCACCGTGTGAGGCTTAGTTTAAGTGTAAGGGTTGGTGTGTAGTATCGTTTGCACAGTGTTGGGATGTCCCCACTTTTCACAAAAACAAACGTGGTGCGTGTGTGCGTGCGTGTTTGCGTGCGTGCGATGTGTGTCGTGCGTGCGTGTGCGTGCTGCGTGTATGTGTGCGTGTGTGTGTGCGTGGCGTGTGTGTGCGTGGTGTGTGTGTGTCGTGCGTGTGTGCGTGTGCGTGCGTGCATGTGTGCGTGTGTGTAAGTGTGTGCGTGCGTGCGTGCGTGCAGTGTGAGTGTGTGTTGTGTGTGTGCGATTGCAAAAGGGGTTAATGCATCTAAAAAATTTAAGCTTTTTGGACTGACCTCAAATCCTCCACCATAATTTTACAGATAAACACACAAATGAAACAACCACGTCCTCCAAATAGTCTGACATACTGACCTTTGAATGGATTTGGGATTGAGTTCATCTTTTCACACACAGGAAATGATTGTGTTTGAGCAGAAAAACCCTGACAGGCTGTGTTGAGTCTAGATGTAATGCAAAATGAAGCTTTCTGCAATTCAACATGAAATCAACAGTGACCCTATTTACTTAACACCTGTTCCTGTGCTTTTTTTGAATGATTTATTGCTCTGCATGTTATTGTAAAATTAAAAATATGTCTGTCCACTTCAAACACATTCTGATCAATTCCTGATGGATAATGTCAAGTCTTGAACTGTTTTATTGTTGTTTCACTCAAACAATAGTGAAGTAAAATGGGTTGTTAGTGTTTGGTGTGGACTCTGAACATGTGGCGGGGAGGTTTTACCTGCGCTGGACTCATTAAGAGCCGCTGTAACACACACGTGATTGCCAGTAAAAGGGAATTGCTGATGGTGAACATGAGTTAAGATTAACATTACATGGCATGATACTTTGTGAGAGTTGTTTCTGTGTGTAGCCAGGCTGGAAATAAATAGTTTCAAGCTTAACATGCCCACAAAAAAAGGATTTGGGCACTTAAATCACACTTACAGATGTCTGAATATCATTGCATTACATAAAATAAATATCAAACACTTTTTAAGTAAAGTTTACAAATTTAGCTATGTGCTTTATTTATTTATTTATTTATTATATTTAGATTTAGTTTTAGTTCCATTTATAATATTTAGCACTTTAGCTTTATTTAGAGATGGCTGCCATGGCGACATTTATAATTCTCATTTAAGTTTTTCAAGATTTTTCATCTAATATTTTATTTTATTTTGTTTTATTTTAATTTATTTCATTTAGTGAAACCAATTTGTTATATTTTTTTATTTTAGTTAGCACACTAATAACAACACAGCTAAGTTTTTATTAAATTGTATTTTAATTTTATTATGATTATCTTTTATTTTTCAGTTTTATTTTTAGTTAGCACACAGCAACACTGCTTTATATTTCATTTCCGTTCAGTGTCATTTTTGAAAAAGTTTCAATAGACCTTTGTTCTGTTTGTAATGCTAAAAAATATATAGGGTTGAAAATGAAGCCAGTCAACTTGACTTCATACGTCCACTAAAAATCACCAAAATACCAGCTGATTCAAAAATATTGATACTTCAAATGATGAAGAAAATTTAGTTGAATAAAGAGAATGAAGTGAAAAGATCCTGCTGCATTTGAGACATTTGGTTTGATATGTTGTAGCTAATGCAATGTCATTCAGACACTTTTAAGAGTCCAAATATTTTCTGGGGTCACTGCACTGTAAATAAACACATCAATACATCTCTGCATATCCAACCTGCAGGATGTGAAGCTGAAAGAGTAACTTTCCCATAGTGTTTTTGAGTGTGTGTGTGTGTGTGTGTGTGTGTGTGTGTGTGTGTGTGTGTGTGTGTGTGTGTGTGTGTGTGTGTGTGTGTGTGTGTGTGTGTGTGTGTGTGTGTGTGTGTGTGTGTGTGTGTGCCTGTGTGTGTGTGTGTGTGTGTGTGTGTGTGTGTGTGTGTGTGTGTGTGTGTGTGTGTGTGTGTGTGTGTGTGTGTGCGTGTGTGTGTGTGTGTGTGTGTGTGTGTGTGTGTGTGTGTGGTGTGTGTGTGTGTGTGTGTTGTGTGTTGTGTGTGTGTGTTCTGATGAGTCACCACATGCTTCATTGCTGTCCATTGAGCGCTTTTCTTTAATTAAGGAAGTGGGGATTAATAAAGTCGTCAGTGACCTGCCCACTCACACAGTCTCTTTCTCCCACATGGGTTTCACCACATCACGATTTGTAAAGTTGTGGGAGAAACAGCGTTCGTGTCCACAGCACTGTCCTATATCTGCCAGAGCCGTGAGGATGCCTTTATTTCAGTATTCATTTAGTTGCGCTTATATGCTATTATGGTATTATTCACATTTATTTTTACCTTTTGTTTTTATATTTTCACTTTTCATTTTAATTTTATAGAATTTCTTATGTGCTTTTATCATTTTATGTGTATTTATATTTCACTTTATTCTAATTTCAGTTTTAGTTTTAGTAATTGCAGAACTTCAACTTATTTTATCTCAGTTAGCTGCCGAGGCAACATTTATACTTTTATACTTTTTGCTCTAAATACAATTCCTTTGCACTGAGGTACAACATGGATTTAGAATTGCCATTTGAATATGAGTACAAAGAAATAGAACTAAAATGAATTAAAATACAAATAAATGTATATGTCATTTTTAACTCAAATATTTTACATGTGTATAGGACAAATAGATTGATAGAATAATAGATAGATCTAAAATGTATAAGCAGGGATGGATGGATGGATGGATGGATGGAATGACAACGATATTATGACAGACAGACAGACAGACAGACAGATAGATGGATAGATATTTTGGCCCATAATCCAAAGGAATCTGCTTTAATAAAGAAAATGACACCATGTTTGGGTCGTGTTACAGTCCTAATGTCCAGCGCGAGGGGAACGTGTGCACACTCAGATCAGGAAGCATTCAGCTTCTCCTTAAACACCGCAGCCGTGTTTGATCCTTGTTGACTGACGTGGGAAAAGAGTAAATTAGGTTTTGGAGGCTTCAATCCTCTTCCCTGCCTAAATTTAACCTCTTTCTCTGATGGCTTGTCGGTTCCTCACTAACACCCACTCCAGTGTGCTGGATTCTTCTCCACGCTCTGTAAAAGCCACTGCTTATACTCGCCGGCTTTAAATAATGGAGGAAGGTGCTTTCGGGGGCAGAATGTGTGTAATGGCATGGGGTGAATAATTCAGCCTCATCTACTCTCTGTCCTGTTCACTAGCACCATTATGAGAGGAGACACAACCTCACCATCAAATCTTAATGTCAGTTTCTGGCCCCATGCACCAGGTCCGACTCCCGGGGCCCTCGGAGGGGCCGGCCTGAGGTCAGGGCTTTCAGGACGCTGATGCTGATGGACAGAGAGGGATTGAGGCTGAACTCAGATCTGCTGAGCAGATATCTTCTCATGAGCTGACGCAAAGGGTTTGGTTTGCCTTTATGAGTTATAGAGTGTAATATTGGAAAATCCTGCTTCGATGTTCAAATGTGCTGGAGGGTCAGGGATTTAAAGGGACAGTTCAGCGGAAAATGGAAACTGTGCTGTTCCAAACCTTTTTAAAATGTTATTTTCCACACAACATAAGCACTTCACGGTCCAAAAGCACCATACATGTATCATTTAAAGTTGTCCATATTAAATCAAAATATGCTCCAGATGATTTAAAGTCATATGATGACAAATACAAAAATACAAATCTTCCTTCAGTTTGGGATCAGTATGATCAGTGATGCTTTTGAAAGAAGTCTCTTATGATCACCTATGCTGCATTTATTTGCTCAAAAATACAGTAAACAGAATTATTGTGAAATATTATTACAATTTAAAATAAGTGGTTGCTATTGTAATGTGTTTTAAAATGTCATTTATTTCTGTGATGCAAAGCTGTATTTGCAGCATCATTACTCCAGTCTTCAGTGTCACATGATCTTCAGAAATCATTATAATCATTATAATATGCTGATTTGCTGAACAGTTGTGTTGCCGAATATGTTTGTGGAAACAGTGGTAAATTGTATTTTTCAGGATTCTTTCACTTAAAAGTTTAAGGCAACCAGCTTCAGGACATTTTTGAGTTTTCTCAACTTCTTGTATTCAGTTTATACAACAAACAGTTGAGAAACTGTAAAAATCTCAACATTTCTGATGTTTGTCTATGCAAAACTCACTATTTTTTATTTCTGTGACATTTCTATGGTCCCTTTTTCAATGTAAATTCTATTTTAGCAATTTTTAAGTACTTCAAAATGTCATGTTTAATTCTGTGTTACTTGCTGTTTCCTTGTAATTAATACATATATTGTAGAAACTTAATTTCCTGTAAAGCTGCTTTGCAACGATTGTATGGTAAAAAGGGCTACACAAATAATCTTGAATTGAAATTGAATTGAAGTTGTGAAATTTACTAGCAATTTCTGGGTTGCACTTCATTTGAATAGTCCACTTTTAGACATTTTACTAAGTTTGCAATTCCATGCCATCTAACTCTCACTAGAGTATTAGCAGACTGTTAGGCTTCGGAGAATAAGATGACACTTGCAAAGATACATATAGTCCGTTGCTTGAGGGAGCATCAAAATAAAGTGTACGCGGATATTAAGCAGACCGTCTACTAATGACTGCTAATTGACATGTAGTTGCAAAATTACTTCTGGTTAGTAGAAGTGTCTTAAGTGGACTATCAAAATAAAGAGCTACCTATCTTTGAGTGAAAATTGTACAATGTAAACACTTTTTTTTCTTCCAGTTTAGATCCAAATCATAGGTTGCATGAAGGATTTAGAGGAAAAACACAACTGTTTACGAAAGTGGCACATATGTGACCAAAAGCTAAGAAAATGTTAACTGTAAAGCACCAATGTGGGCATCCGTTGACCAATGAGAATATAGAAAGAGTGATAAATAGATGATATGTGACTGAAAAAAAATGATGTTTTACTGATGTTGTAAATATCTCAGCAAGAGGAACGAGTGCAAATACGGAGGGGATCTTGGAAATGGGAGGCTTTAAAAGAAGGCAGGATGAAAAGCGAGCGAGAGGATGAAATGGGCAGCAGAGGATCTGCAGTGTTGTGAAGCTGTGCTGTAATTGCTGATGTCGTCCGGAGAATTGAATGCGATGAAGGCAGCTGCTTACAGCCAGATTCATTAGGACAGCTGTGCTCCGAGCAGAGAGACAGACACAAGCGGAGAGATTGTTGGGTCTTGGGAAATCTGAGCGAGAGAGAGAGAGAAAGACAGACAGCTAGAGTGGAAGCGAGAGAGACAGGGTTAAGAGGAGTCTCTCTGTCAGGGGAAATAAGTGCACTGCAGAGTCAGGAAACTCCAGCGTGTTTGAAATCACAGATGCTGTAAAGCAGCGCTGCAGCAGAGAGAGAGAGAGAGAGAGAGAGAGAGAGAGAGAGAGAGAGACGAGGGTCTTCCCTTACTGCAGTGTGCTGAACGCAGCCCACCACTGCATACTAAACAACAGCACACGTGACCACTGCAACACTGCACTTCACACGCATACCCAGCGACAGGAAATGAAGACTTTTCATCTGCAGGGATGCATTACATCCATTGAGAGTGACAGTAAAGACATTTCTAATGTTGCAAAAGATTTCTATTTCAAATAAATGCTGTTCTTTTGAACTTTTCTCTTCATCAAAGAATCCTGAAAACAAAAGATCACGATTTCCACAAGAAAATATTAAGCAACTGTTTTCAACACTGATAATAATCAGAAATGTTTCTTGAGCAGCAAATCAGCGTATGTGACCATGGACCACAAAACCAGTCATAAGGGTCAAATTTTTGAAATTGAGATTTATGCATCATCTGAAAGCTGAATAAATAAGCTTTCCATTGATGTGTGGTTTGTTAGGATAGGACTGAGATACAACTATTTGAAAATCTAAATATTGAGAAATCGCCGTTAAAGTTGTCCAAATGAAGTTCTTAGCAAAGCATATTACTAATAAAAAATTATGTTTTTATATATTAATGGAAGGAAATTTACATAAATCTTCAGGGAACACGATCTTTACTTAATATCCTAATGATTTTTTGGCATAAAGGGAAAATGATAATTTTGACCCATTCAATGTATTTTTGACTATTGCTACAAATATGCCTGTGCTACTCATGACTGGTGTTGTGCTCCAGGGTCACATATTAGAATGATTTCTGAAGATCATGTGACACTGAAGACTGGTGTTATGATTTCAGCTTTACATCACAGCAATAAATTACATTTTAAGATGCATTAAAATAGAAAACACTTATTTTCAATGGAATATTATTTCACTATTTTACTGTCTTCACTGTATTTTTGATCAAATATAAAACTGTTATTTTAAATTGTAATAGCTTTTCACTATATTAGCACTTTTACTGTACATTTAAATGTGATCAAATTAATGTTACATCACTGAAATAAATTCTATTTTAAAGTAAAATCAAATAGAAAACCTGTGATTTTCAAGTGTAATAACATTTCAAATTATTACAGTTTCTACTGTATTTTTGATCCAATAAGTTGGAATAAATTACATTTGAATAAATATTAAAATAGAAAACATTTATTTTAAATTGTAACAATATTTACCCATTTGTACTGTATTTGTAATCATGTAAATGCAGCCTTGATGAGCAGAAGAGACTTCATTCTAAAACATAAAAAAATCTTACCGGCCTTCAAATTTTGTTCGTTAATAAGCATCACCATACTAATCAAGGGCCCTAGGGAAGGATCCTATGACTTTAGTTTTTATCCGATTATCATATATGAAGGTGAATAAGGACTTGATTCTCCACATAACTAAAAAAGCATCATAAAAGTGCACAGTATTCCTTTTGGTGCTTTCTTCAAGCCTTGTGGAGTCTTTGGAGCTTGATGAGCACAGTCCTCAATCACTTTCACTCTTCAGAAATACACAGAAGAAAGATAGAGAGTCACGTGGTTTAGAAAGACATTCTGGTGAGTAACTGATGACAGGATGGTTATTTTCAGGTGAACTGTCATATTATGTAGTTCAGTCACATCTGGACGAGTGTTTGTGTTGATGGTTAACTCCCCATATGTTCAGCTAATCTCAGTCCACACGTTCTCATCCTTTGTAAATCTACAAAACGGTGGCTTTTAGCCTGACCTTTGACCTTGACTCAAACCAGTGTATCACACATCTAGGGTCGTCGTTTCTATTTGAAGCATGATAATCTACTCATAGTGTCTGCAGTGGCGTCCTCCACTTAACGTCTCTCATTGAAATCTGATGAAATCTCAGATTCATAATGATGCGTGATGGAAAACTGCCTGAATAGGGCCGTCGGGTAGATTTTAATTTTCATACGCCTGTGCGGGGGGTGGACGCTTACGCCGGCAGTGTGTGTCAATGTAATGTGGTTTAAACACGCAAGAGGCTGGCAACACTATAACTGCGGCTCATAGTTAGTGATCTAGCATTAGTGATCCGGATCATCATTCATTTACTATTAAACTTTGTTTTAAGTTTTAAAATCAAAAAAAAAAAATATATACTTTTTTTATTTTGTTGTGATTTTGTCATTTTTATTAGATTTTTTTTAAAATATGTCTATTTTAAATTTTCGTTTTTAATTTGATTATTTCGCAACAGTCTGAAATAAAAGAAGTGCTTGTTTTTATTAATTTTTTTGTGTATTTAAAAAAAAATTTTGATTATTTAAATTATTACATTTATTACAATAGATTATTACATTTATTTACATTTTATAATTAATTTTTTATTTCCATAAATTTTTTTATTTTGATTTCAAAAAATGTTTATGGTTTTAATTAGTGTAAACTAAAGTGTAACGATGTCACAATAACTGTTCTCCAAATTCCTCAAATCATGAGTCTTTATTTTAATCAGACCCACCATTTTCATGACAAACAATAAAACAGGTGAACAAATGTGAACAGACGCATACATAAAATGCAGAAAATAAAAAAGATGGAATAATATAAACAGTCAAAAAAGTCAAATACGAAATGCGGGAAGGGATAAAAGAGTTTCCTGGTTTTTCCATTCCTGAAATTTGGACATTTTTGGAGATTATGTTTTCCAATTGCTTCATTAGTCATTGTTCTTTCCATATTCACAGAGTAGTGGATGAATTATCGATAAGACAGGCGTTCATACAGATCTGAGAGCAGAGAAACATCCCATCAGTCTGATCTCTTCCGTTGTCACAGGTTTGTTCCCAGCAAACACACAAGAGTCACCGGATGTACGGAGAAAATAGGGACATCACTGATTTCACAAGCCATGACGATCAGGATTTATGGATTATGGAATTTAAAAAACAAATACTCACTAATTGTTGTACTTGTATTTTTATTTGGGTAGATGACGCACAACATGTCCATAGATTTATTTATTTTTATAAAAATTGCAAGATTAATGTTTAAGAGAAAATACCTATTTTAGGTCAATTTATTCACTTTTTTTACTAGTTAACCTAAATTGTTCTGTGATGTGGGAAATGTATTGCTTTGCAAATGCATTTTTTGTTATTGCAAATTTTCTATATAGTCTCATACAGGTCTGATACAGACCGTATTCCTTATATCTTTTGAATTAGCCTAAAATTATTATTACATTTTTTTAATTAAAATTCACAAATAATGTTTCAGGCAATGTATAAATTGTTGATCACAGATCTCTTTTTTTCATCATTTGTAATTATTATTTTGGTTCAGCTTGTGATGTGGCAAAGCCGTTTCGAAAGAACATATTCCAAAAAATATATCCAAAAAATATCCAAAAAAAGATGAATGTGTAGGGTTAAAGTATATATTTTAAATGCTGTAACTGGACACATTCTTGCTTTAAGTATTTTTAATCACCTTTTTGTCTTATCTTAAACACTGCCATACAATAAAAACTTTCAAGCCCCTTTAAAGGTTCTTTACGAGCCAAAGAACCGCTGTTTAGCACCGTTTTTGTTGAAGAAATACATAAATATATGGCACCTCTTATGGTTCTGCATAGCACCATTTGACAAAGGACTGTACAGCACCTTTAAAGATATGGTGCTATATAGCCCCAGAAGTGGTTCCCCTATGATTATGAGCCAAAAGACACTTTTAGTGTTACATAGCACCTTTTTTTGAGAGTGTATGCATGCAGATTTAATATATTTTTTTATTCAGTTATAATAATTCAAGATTACTTTGTTGGAGAAAGCATGTAAATTAGGTTCTGTAGCTGGTCACAATCATAATTTTTTATCAACTTTTTTGTGTAGATTTAATTAATCTTAACTTTTTTATTCGACTGAAATTCAAGAACGACGTGTATGGGAAAGTGTGTGTTTAAATTTTCCTCATTTATAATCCATTTTTTGTCTTCACTAGTTTGCTTAAAATTGTCCTGCGACGTAGTGTATATATATTTTAAAAGTACAAATATTCCATTTAGTCTCTCTATTAATACAAGGTCAGAACAGCTTCATGCACAATTATCAATATAAATCAGACGACATTTCACTATATTTCATACAATATCATAAAAATACATGCAGCCCAGTGCATAGCTCTAAACATAAAGTTGTTGATTGGAAAAAGCTTTTTATATTCAGTAAGTGCATGTGATGTCTTACGTATAGTTTCTTTGATGTGCTGGTTATTACGGTGTGTTTAATAAGAGTGTTTTGGGGAGCGTGTTTGATAGCTGCTGCGATCCCACTGTGGAAGGTTGCTAAGATACGCTGGGCTTATATTAGATTATCTTATCTGCTGTTACTATATTTTCCCCAGCACCGTGAAACCTTTATTAATTTGGAAATTTACCCAGCTGTGGAATTAAGAAGCTGCTATGTGTACAGCGATGCTCTCTCTCTCTCTCTCTCTCTCTCTCTCTCTCTCTCTCTCTCTCTCTCTCTCTCTCGCTCTCTCTCTCTCGCTCTCTCTCTCTCTCTCTCTCGCTCTCTCTCTCGCTCTCGCTCTCTCTCTCTCTCTCTCGCTCTCTCTCTCTCTCTGCTCTCTCTCTCTCTCTCTCTCTCTCTCTCTCTCTCTCTCTCTCTCTCTCTCTCTCTCTCTCTCTCTCTCTCTCTCTCTCTCTCTCTCTCTCTCTCTCTCTCAGCTGGACTGCTGGGTGCAGTATCCAGAACTCCCTCAGGTTTAATGTCGGCCCCTCCTTTGTACAAAGCCTGGCTTGATAAACAGCAGTAAGCCACTGTAATCTACATCCCAGGGGCCTCTGGCTCCATTTGATACCCCACCAACCAATAAGACCAATGATGTCATCTCCTGCTGAAGCCATTGGTGGAGCACGGATACGGAAGGCCGACAGGGCCAAAAGTCATTAACAGAACGTGTGAAATTTTACTGTGTTAATGTGGCAATTTTGAACACATTTATTTTGTATGTGGAGACACTGTAACCAGTCAACATAGCTGTATTAAAGCATCCGTTTTTTGCTGTTTTTTTAGTATGTGTAAAAACGCTCAGTTTTACCGTGTTTAGACAACAAATTTGAACGTGTAATACTTTTTAAAGATCAAACTGTCTGCTAAATGATTAAATGTAAATGTAAAGCAGATTTGCCTCTAGATTAATGAACACATAAATCCTTTCTTTAGTTTATTCTTTATCAGTTGCTTTACTGTTATCTACTGTGCTACAGTAAATTAATGTTTCAATGTAAATTAAGTCTTTTCTACCTGAGAAAGAATGTTGAAGGAAACAACTAAAAAGGACATGACAAATCATGACCCAAGACATCACACACATCGCACCGATCGAACATGCATTATAATGAACAAATATAACGTCTGATGTTTGCATAAATCCCATTACAACATCCTTCATGCATAAACATGACACCTGATGTTTGTATACGATACGTATATACCAGTATACCATTGCATCATATAATAATATAGTCTCAAATACAGCAATTTGATTGGCTGCTGTGCATGTTGTCGCATTAATGCAGAAAAACATGCATTTAACATCCATTTAGAGACTTTTGGCCCCATGTGCCTTCCATACATTGAGGCCGTAACCCCCGTGTTTGTTATGTTTATTATGAGCCAGTTTTTCGTGTTTATTCAGAACGAGGTGAGAAAAACCTTGGAAAATGCTCCCGGAGGAATTCATATTTTCTCATAATTAATGCACATTAATGTATTTTATGGGTAAACACACAGTATTGTTAGGATTACCTCTTTATTTTATGGCACTGTGCGTACAGCTCTTGCAGCGTGAGTGGAAATTAATCTGCTAGAGTTCTAAAATATTATTTAAATGACTGTTTTAAAGTTAATGTAATACAGATAATGTCATACCTGAATGTTTTTGTGCTGCTGGGAAGAAACATACTGCTTACTGCATGTACTGTAACCTGCTTGATTGCTTGTACTAACTATACATGAAGATATTAAGATATTCTGAACATTATTATGAACATATGCATTGTGAAAAGCACTATATAAATTAAAGTTCATATGATACAGCAGCATGCAATGATGAATATTTTAGCCAGTAGTATGCTACGTTGTTGTCACATGACCTCGTTATTATACTATCAGTTACCATGCAGTGATTTTGCATTTTTAATCCAATGTCAGATTTAAGTTTTAGCAACAAATTATTAGATCATAGTTATTCATCACTGGTCAAGTTGAGAATTAATGCACACTTTGCCAAATGTGAAAAGCAATAGGCGTGGTGTAATATTAGCCAGTGTTATTATAATATCATTAATATACTGTTATAGGTTTTGTTGATATTTTGAATTAGATTTTATTGTGAGAATTTCTGAAATTGTTAGTAATTTTTTTGTCATTTATTTTTGTTATTTTAATAGTTTTTTATCTTTATATATATTTGTATTAATGTTTATATATTCATTTTTTTCCGCTTTTATAGGACTTCACGTGTTTTCAGTTAACATGTATTTTTCAGGCAAGTCATTTTCTTCGTGATTTTCTATGGTTTTAGTTTAAAGTTTTTGTAATTGTGTTGTGTGTTCTTGTAATTTTTTATTATTTAAAAATATATATTTTTTGTTTTTGAATATGTCTGTATAGTTTTTTATTTCTGTTTATTCGTTTTGGTTTATTTATTTTGAGTTATTTTAGTACTTCAACTTAATTCAAATTTATTTAGTTTCAGATAAAAAAAATTGTTTTTTTATTTTTAAAGTTTTAGTAATTTTAGTCATTTTTTTTTTTTTTTTTTACATTTCTTTATTGTCTATAGCAGTTTTTATTTATTAGTTGGTTTATTTAGTTTGAGTTATTTTAGTACCAAATAAAACTAACTAAACTAACCTTTACTACTAACTTTAATAAAATAAGTAAAAGGTTTGTATTTTATTTTAATTTATTTTATTCATGTTTTTTGTATTCAATGATAATAACCCTTATCATGCATTAAAATTGATATAGTGTGATTAGTCTGCAAAGTGAAGAGGTATGAGAACTCTACTATTATGAATATCATGATAACCTTTTCCATCTTCTTGACACTATTATAAATATCGCTATTATCCCATGGATTGTTCATGCATTGCATTGGTCGGGAACAAAAGCATGCAAGCAGCTCAATTGGGATTCTGTCACTTTAACTTCAGTCAGAAGCCGTGCAGAGAAAGCCATTGTTTCCTGTTTTCCCGCAGGATTACCGGTCTTTGGGATATTCTGCGCCGGCATTCGTATATTATATGCTTTCTTGCTCTGGGTTCAGCATTGATTAATTAATCCATTCCTAATGATCTCATTGAGAGCTTCGATCGGCTCGTTTCCGGCTGCTTTGGTCCTGTGTGCTGATCATGTTTCTCTCTCCTGAGCACGTGTCTCCCCAGTACTGTGACTCTTGAAGGAAATATGAGGAGTAATGAGCCGTGACCTCATGAAAAATAATAATGCAATTAACAGCAGTCTGACATAATACATGCAGACAAACATTTGCTTGTTTCTGGTGGGACAGACATTCATTCAAGGTGTTCGCCTGTGTGGAACTTGTTGTTGTGATGCTTGATGATGATGGTTTTAGTGTGTTTCTAGTCTTGGATTGACATTAATTAGGGCCACACACTGAAAAAAATAAACGATGGTGTGGAAACAATTTTCCCTCAAAAATTGCTAGTAAATTTCACTGTTCATTACAAAGAAACTGCAGGTAAACACATTGAATTAAACATTACATTTTGAAGTAGAAAGACTGAAATAAAAAAATTCCATTTGTTTTATTTCCAACCGTTTTTTTTTTTTTTTTTTTTTTTTACAGTGTATGAAATCATACATTTTTCATAATTTTGTCCAGATTTTTTTTCCCGAGTTCTGTTTTCCAAAATCAATTTGCACAAATTGTGCGGTATTCCTTAAAAAGTGAAGTTGTTATTATTATTATTATTACTTTGTGAAGTACTTTCTACTGTACAATAGTAATACATTTCTGTCAGCTTTTATTTTGACAGGTCTTAGTGAAGACCTTTGTGTTTCTGTGTCCATATCACATTTTTAATAATTTTACATTATACTGTACATTCAATTTGTATGACCGTAATTTGTGATTCCGTCTGGGTTTTCCATACTACAGCAAACATAGGATCCTGATTAATGAATGCAAATCTCTTCAGCTAGTATGTGCCACTGCTAGAGACAATAAATGTTTTTTGTAACAGCATTATATAGTTTGTGTATCATGTGAATCAGTGCATGTCCCATCACACCTGAAGTCTGTCTCTCAACCTCACAGCGGCTCTCTCGGGGCAGATGCGGGTCTCAGGTCAGATCGCTCCATCTTGTCCCTGTTGCAGTACAGATGGAGAAGCAGCAGGACTTTTAGCAGATGGAGAAGCAGCAGGACTGCGTTTACTGCAGCGTTCACATTGGGCCTCTGGACCTGTTCCCTGTCCTGGTGCCATACTGCACGGCCTTAACTGAAGCCCAAAACAGCGTGCTCCGATTACTAATTTGACATTTAGCATATGCTTTTTATCCAGACAGACGTACACCTGTCCCAACAAGTCCAGGCATGATTTGTCTGTTCACACTGAAAGCTGAAAAGCTCTGCTGTGGTTAGAGATGCTCACATCTGGTTTAGAGTGTTTTCTACACTACCATTAAAACGTGTAAAATGTTGAAATATTATTACAATTTCACTTTTTTTTCACTATGGAATAAAAAAATTGAAAAAAAGGTAATTGCTACTTTTATCTCACAATTCTGAATTCTGTGGGGAAAAATCTGAATTGTTAGATTTAAAAAACTCTGTTACATAAATGAAAGCATCTTTGCTGAATAAAAGTAATAACATCTTTAAAAAAAACTTTTATAAGAGTGCTTTTGGGTTTCATTAGCAAACATGAACAGACTGCAACATATTTCTGGATGCCTTCCAACCCGGTTTTCTTTCTTGCATTGACATATTTCCTATTAAAACATATTGATATATGTATTATTTTACATATTGTTGGGCCTGTGCAGTTCATGACAATATAATAAATAGATAGGCTATGCATGATAACACTTTATGCCTTTAAGTAAAATGCATTATACAGGTATTCATAATGTACTTTGCAATGTATTTTCATAAATAATTGTAACCAAAGTTAAAGTGCATTATAATATATCTTGATTCCGTGATACATCTATAATATTATTTGTCATGTTTAATGCATTATCATTTTTAAAGGAAAAATGAATAAATGAGTATCATAATGTATTATAACTGTGGTCACAATTATTTACAAGATCATACAATGCATTACAAGGTGCATTACAAAGCAAAATAATGCATTAAAATACATTTACAATGCATCCTCTATAAAGGCTATTGTAAGCAAGCTTTGTTAGTTTTAAACCATTGTGTTGTTGGGAGTCCAAATGGCCTCAAAACTATAAGACATGCACTAAATATCAGTTTCTGCTTCATGGAGTCTTTAAAGATCTCATATGGTGCAGGATAGAAAGCATGACTGTACAAAGCATGTCCTGAACCGAGGAAAGAGTAAATCAGATATCATGGACCTTATATTGAGCTCCATACGCTGGGATGCCCGACAAAGCAGTAAACATGTTCTCTCGTTTTCTTTCTCTCTTCTTCAGTATCTCGTGTCTTTCTCTGCCTTGCACTGGCTGCATTAGCATTCCTTTGAAGCCTGATTCCAGTGCAGATCATCATCTTCCTCAGCATCTTTATCTGTCTCTCCTGATCTGCTGTTTGAACTCTCTCTTTAGCTCAGAGTCGTAATGAAGGCTGCCTGTGTAATCCAATGCATTCTTTAAACCCAACATGTACTTTCTTAATGCATATTTCTGTTCTTACTGTGAAGGATTCGGTGCATATCATGCCCAAAATAAACATCATATGCTTCCTGAAGTGGGTTAACAGAATGAAACTGACCTCAGCACAGATCATGTGTGTTTGAGCTGTACACAAAAGCCAGCTTTTCCCTCTTTTTCTCTCTTTATGTGTTTTTTTCTTTCTCTTGATCTTTTCTTTCATCATGTGTTGGTGCATTACCTCTCTAGGGACCGTCCTGGTTTGAAGAGCTCTTTGACTCTCTTACTCGTTTCCTTTTGCTTGTGTCACAATGATGACTCACGGACGATTACTAAACTCTCATTGGATGCTGTGTGTGTGTGTGTGTGTGTGTGTGTGTGTGTGTGTGTGTGTGTGTGTGTGTGTGTGTGTGTGTGTGTGTGTGTGTGTGTGTGTGTGTGTGTGTGTGTGTGTGTGTGTGTGTGTGTGTGTGTGTGTGTGTGTGTGTGTGTGTGTGTGTGTGTGTGTGTGTGTGTGTGTGTGTGTGTGTGTGTGTGTGTGTGTGTGTGTGTGTGTGTGTGTGTGTGCGTGTGGTGTGTTGTGTGCGTGCGTGTGCGTGTGAGGGAAAATAGTGCACCGTCTCCTGTGAGGGCTAGTTTAGGTGTAGGGTAGGTGTAGGGCAATAGCACATACAGTTCAGTGTGTGTGTGTGTGTGTGTGTGTTGTGTGTGTGTGTGTGTGTGTGTGTGCGAGAGAGAGAGAGTGTGTGAGAGTGAGTGTGAGCGCATGTATCTGTATTTCGTCATTTTATTTTAATCAAAAATAATAATGATGACTGTCTAAAATTACTTTTGTTTTCTGCTGATGCAACCAAGAACGCATGGGCAAGAAGAAATCGTTTTCTTTCTTTCTTCCATTATTTAGTTAGTATGTTCTTAACTTAGAAAATGAACACATTCACAATTATCCTGCTTTCGTTCCATTTATAAAATGTTTTTATATGATTTCATTTGTTTCCTAAATAGTTCACTAAATCTGTTTGTTCATTTGAGTTATTCTAATTATGTTTAGCTTGAAAATATGTTGTTGTTGTTGAAATTTTTGTTTTATCTATAGAATAACTTTTAGAATGAAAGACAAATTAAAATTAATTTCTGATGTTACAAAAGCTTTCACACTTGAAAAGTTATTCTGATAACAAACATTATTCTCTTCATTTCGGTCTCTTAAATACATTTTGGTATCTTTTCACTGAAATATCATATGGTGCGTTGTGCTGAAAAACGTGTCCATTCCAAAGATGTATTAATGTTTTTGAAATATGTTCTCACTAAAGCTGCATTTGTTTGATTAAAAATACGGTAACATATTGTGAAATATTATTGCAATTTAAAATGGCATTTTTCTATGTGAATATATACTGATTTTTCAGCATCATTACTCCAGTATTCAGAGTCACATGATCCTTCAGAAATCATAATAATATGCTGATTTGCTGCTCAAGAAACATTATTGTTTTTATCAATGTTGAAAACAGTTGCGCTGCTTCTTATTTTTGTAGAAACCGTGATACATTTGTTTCTTCAGGATTCTCTAATGAATAGAAAGGTCAAAAGAACTGTATTTATTTGAATCAGAACTCTTTTGTAACATTATACATGTCTTTAATGTCACTTTTAATCAATTGAATGCATCCTCGATCTGAACACTGAATGTTTATCTGTAATTCTAATCATCTGGTGTCTGTTTAAAGCATGTATCTGCTCTCTCTGTTTGTGTTGCAGTAAGCGACAGCTGCTTTCACAATCACACTGACGACCGCAGCGGGATCAACCTCAAAGATCTCGTGCACGACCCTTCCTTGTGAGTGACCGTCACAGAATGCATGCACATTTTACACTTAATAGATGTCCCTTGATGCTTTTTAGTCATGCACTGTATCATGCTGCATGACTTCAGTGGCCTGTTAGCTTCAGCGCTCATGTAATGAGACGTTCACGTCATGCTAATCACTGAACGCTCGTCAGGAGTTCAGGCTGTTTAACAGCGGCCTGCAGTTTTACATGCAAAACATGTGGTCACATTGAACCCTTGATGGATATTAATGTCAGATGGACTCATTGTCACGGATGTAATGAAGTGTCATCGCTCATGTCGTTGTACGTGAATGAAATGTGTGTGAAGCATATCGAACAGTTTAACCACGTCTCCACACTAATGCATACAGAAAACCTCTTGATTTTATTATACTTTACATGTGCAAATTTACTAGCAGTGAAATTTGTTTTAAAATAAATCTTTTTTTTTCAGTGTACAGCATTAAATTATTTAAACATGTGAATGATGCAGAATATGGATTCAACTTAATCCATCACAGTTTGACTGGATTGTAAAAAACGGTCTATGATATTATTTGTGAATATAATTTTTTATTCCTGGTTGCATCAACAGAACACTTTAAACAGAGAGTTATAATTGTTTTGGGAAAAGATGGTGCACATGGTTTTTCTTTAGTGTAATCTATGCTGATCATGCTTAACAGGACCAGCAGCATTTATTAAAGGATATTTTATAAAAATATAAGGATTCATGTTGTTTTAAACCAATGTGACTTTGTTCTACAGAATAAATCTCATCCTTGTATTTCTAAAAGCTCTTTGAATTGTAAGTATTTGGGTCATTTTCACCCTGAAATCTAATAAATAAATAAATAAAGATAAAAAAACATTTTTAAGATCAGTAATTACAATTAAGAAAACTTAATTTAATTAATTTAAAATAATATATATATATATGTACTGTATATTATATGTACTATATATTATTGAAATGGCAAATTGCATTTAAATTAATAATAATAATAAGCAGGGGGTAATACATTTTATTGGTAATGCGCCTTTCTTAAACGCAAAGCACCGCCTACAAAATGTACAAACGTTAAAATAACAAATCACTCTCTGTGGTCAAAACTACATAATGTCCTTCGAAAAAGAGTGGGGTGTTACCGGCATCTGGCCAAACTAGCCACTAAATGATTCATGGCCTCCTAAATCCCCATAACTGAAGCTTTACTCTGTCTCCTCCCAAAAAGATGCGTCTTGATGAAGTTTCTGGCGCACTATGGCTGCCGTCGCAATTCCAGGTGGATGCTGCAATTGGTGGTGGATGAGGAGATAGCCCCTTAAGGAAGCAGCTTTGATGTCTAGAAAAGCTAATAAATGAACACGGTATTATTATTATAACCCTGCAGCCAAGACGGTTCCATGAAGCTGGGGTGAGCCTGGTCAGTACCTGGTTGGGAGACCTCTGAAAAACTAGGTTGCTGTGGAAGAGGGTTAGTGAGAACCAAGTGGGTGCTACTGTGGTCTGTGTGTGTCCTAATGCCCCATTAGTGACGGGGACACTAACTGGAAAAAGCACGTCCTTCGGATGAGACTTAAACTGAGATCCTGACTCTCTGTGTCATTAAAAATCAATGTCCTTCGAAAAAGGAGGGGTGTTACCCGGCATCTGGCCAAACTAGACGGCCTTACCTTCATGGCCTCCTAATCATCCATTACTGATTGACTCTGTCTCCTCTCCACCTGTAGCTGGTGTGCGGGGGCGTTCTGCAATATGGCTGGTCGCACTCCAGGTGGATGCTGCACATTGTGGTGGAGGAGATAGCCCCTTACTATGTAAGCGCTTGTCAGAAAAGCGCTTTAAAGTAAATTATTATTATTTTTAATGCTGTGGGCTTATAAGAAACTGAATTTAAATGTGGTCATGCACAATAGGACCAGAGACGTTAATGAAGGAGTGTTACACTCCAAAGTGAGGACAAGTGTCATTTTAAACCTGTTTAACTTTATTATATGGACAAAATATCTTCCTTATAGGTATAAAAAGTTATTTGAGTTTTATGCATTTGGGTGAATCTTGTTTTTCACCCCAAATCAATAAAATAAATAAATAAAAATATATATTTTTTTAAGTGCAAACATTACAGTTGAACAAACTTTTAATATAAAAGTTATTATTTTTTGCTTATTTATGAAATGTTAAATTGCTCAAACAAGTCATGGTTGCATTATAACTGGTTATCATGCACAATAGGACTAGACACACTCATTAAAGAAATATACTGAAAAATGAGATTCACCCAAATAGGACGGGATTTAATTCTCCCAGCATGCCCAAGGTCAGCTGAACTCTCTCTGTCTGGCTTTCTAACAAGGGTCAGCACAAGACGAGCCGCGTGTCACGATCTGATTTATTCACTGTCTATTTTTAGCAGCACCAATTAGCACGACTGACAGCGGATGTTAAGACTGCAGTCGCGTGAGGACAACAAGCCCGTCCCCGTCTGATAGCTGTCTGTCCCACAGCGTTCACACTTAACACACATCGCCTTCATCGTGTCTGTCATCTCGCTCTCCCCAAAACCACCTGGCAGTTCATCCAAACACTTCTCCTGCATTCATTACATGTTTTCAGCAGGCCGGCGGTCTTAAAGAGACAGTTCACCCAAAAAATGTCATCACTTACTTTCCATCATGTCATTCTGAATCCGTATGACTTTATTTTTTACACAGTGAAAATTATGTTTTAATGTAGCCTATCTACAAAAATAGCTATTCAAATTGGCAAAAAAGCACCATAAAACTATTATAAACGTAATCCAGTCCCTCCAGGATTTTGCGATTCCGCTGAATTTATCGCAAACGCCACAATTTTTGCAAAAGCTCGCAAATTTTCATAATTGCCACAAAATTTCCGCAGATTTTGGGCTTAGACGCGTCACGTGACGTCATCGCAACGCGCATTCAGTCAAAGAAAGGTTGTTTCTTTGTTTGAACAATGGAATGAACAGCCTGCGTTCTCATCATGCCCGATTTACAAGAGCTACACTGGACAAATGAACCGAAAGCGGAACGAATCCGCGCTACTAGTTTGGGCTTTGTGAACCAGGGTTTGTCATTGTTATAACTCACCCTGGTGCGTGATGGCACACAGCTATCTTCACAGAAGCTTATGTACGATGTCACAGCCTCTGTATACTCATCCAGGTTGTTGGTATCAGTCCTGAATACGTCCCAGTCAGTACAGTCCGAGCATGCCTGGAGATTCTCCACAGCTTTTCTTGTCCACTGCTTTGATGTCCTCACAACAGGTTTGGAAAGCTTTCATTTCTGCCTGTATGTAGGAATCAGATGGACAATTACATGGTCAGAGTGGCCCAGTGAAGCTCGTGGGACGGCGTGTACTGTAGTATAGCAGTGATCAGAGTGTTTTTCTCTCTGGTGGGACATTTAAAAGATTGTCTGTATTTGGGGAGTTCACTTGTGAGATTTCCCTTGTTAAAGTCACCGAGGACAATAACAAAAGAGTCCGGGTATGTGCGCTCCACGCACAATATCTGTTCAGCAAGCGTACGCTGTGCGTCCTGCACATTTGCTTGCGGTGGAATGTACACACCGACCAGTATGAATGACGCAAACTCTTGTGGGGAGTAAAAGGGCTTGCAGTTAATGAAAAGTGACTCAAGATCAGGAGAACAGTACTGCTGAATCACTGTCACATCATTGCACCATCCACTGTTAACCATCCAACAGATTCCTCCACCTTTCGTCTTTCCTGAAAGTTCCTGCACGGCGATCCGCTCTGAAGAGTCGGAATCCTGCCAGCTGCAGCGCAGAGTCCGGTATCAGCCCCCACAGCCACGTTTCAGTGAAGCACAAGACTGAGGACGAAGAAAAGTCTCTGTTTTTTTCCTAGCAGTAGCTGAAGTTCGTCCATTTTGTTGCACAGTGAACGCACATTGGAAATAAATATTCCAGGTAGTGGTGTACGATGCCCGCGGAGGCGCACCGGTACGCTTCCCCCTCCTCCGGCGTTTCACTGCATACGCAAAGGTGAGCGCAACTTTGACCAAAATGTCAAAAATTTCATGGATGTGTCGATGAAAATGGGACATAAATCCTTAGGGACTGTAGCTCTAATGTTCATAAGCTCTTCTCTGGTGTACGAACTCAATTTATCATCACAAAACACCGTTTTAACAAACAAAACTACACAAAACATAGCGCACCAACACACCGAGGCAGCCATCCGCGGCGCCATCTTACAGAAAAATTGCTCAAACATAGTTTGCATTTATTGTATAATTAAGTACATTTTTATTAAAATTCCCAAAATATACATATTTATTTCCTAATAAAGAGTTAAATTTCTCAAGCATGGTTTGTACTTATATAATTTAGATGTATTCAATTAAATTCTCAACATGGAAATATTTTTGTTTATTAATAATTGGTTTACAATTATTACATGGTTTACAATTGTTGTAAAATTAAGCACTTTTTATTATATTCTCAAAATAGTAATATTTGTAATGAAATGTTTAATTGCTCAAAAAACATGGTTTGCATTTATTGTATAATTAAGCACATTTTTATTAAATTCTTAAAATATAAAAAATTGTTTGTAATAAAATATAAAAAAATCAAATATGGTTTGCACTTATTGTACAATTAAGCAATTTCTTATTCAAATCTCAAAATAGTATTTTTTTATAGAATGTTAAATTTCTCAAATATGGTTTACATTTATTTTCTAATTAAGCATTTTTATTACATTTTCAAACTAGTAGTGTTTTTTCTTTATTAATGAAATGCTAAATTGCTTAAATATAGTTTGCACTTATAATTAAGCATGTTTTTATTAAGCTCTCAAACTTATCGTTATTTTAGTTTATTAATGAAATGCTGACTTGCTCAAACATGGTTTGCACTTAATGTGTAATTAGGCACATTTCTTTATATTAAATAAGTTGTCAAACTAGTAATATTTTAGTGTAATAATGAAATGTTGAATTTCTCAAACATGTTTTGCTCTAATTATATATATATCCATACTTCAGAGTTTTGTGAGTGTTTCCAGGTAGTGTCCCAGCAAGGGTCTCTGTGTCCTCCAGCAGTGTTTAAAATGCACATCATTCAGCACAAAGGCGCTCTATTATTAATTAAATCACAGCAGCAGATGGTCTTGGTTTGGGAGCCCATCCAGAATTGAAGCAGACCCGTAAAGCTGGGTCACAGATGTGTGCAGCGGGATGTGTTCTCCTCCTCTGGCGCTCGCTCTATGTCTTTCTTTATTCATACCCCGAGGAACACGGCAAGGCCAGGAATGATGGTTATAAGTGTGGCAGGATCCATATGACAGCATGGTTCGATTAAACACTCATAACTCTTCCATTAGACAGAGAAAGACTCGGCCGGAGATTCTGGCCCCGCGAAGGGAAAAATGCAACTCTTGAACCGTGCCAGAAATACCTCTTGAATCCAAGGGAGGATGTCAGTCCTGAATGTTTTACAGCTTTTGTTTTTTTCATTATAGGCAGCTCTGTTTTCTATAGGCATTTCTATGAATTGACTTATTAATATATAAATGTTGCTTTGAAAGCATGCCTATGTTCACAATATCAGGATTCCCAGGCAATTATAAAAAAAAATATATATATTTATTTATTTTTTCATTTTCCAATCTGAAAATTATCAAAAAGTTATGGAAATTATTTTATTAAATTTTTTACACTCAAGCTTTAGTCATTCTGTAAGTAAAGCCGTATTCTGTAACAATTCAGTATTGGAAAAAAAAGAAATATGGACTAGTCATAGTACTATTTCTAAGTGCTATTTAGTATATAGTATGTAGATGACCTACATTTGCCAAAAACAGTATGCAAAACAAAGATTGTTTTCTCTTACTATTTCTGTCATATTATTACACTACTGTTGAAAAGTTTGATGTTTGTAGGAAAGTGAAGTGCTCACTAAGGCTTCATTTACTTGATTAAAAGTACAGTAAAAACAGTATTATGACTATTGTGATTTTAAAGTACTGTTTTATATTTTAATATTTTTAAAGCATAATTTATTCCTGTGATGCAAAGCTGAATTTTCAGCATCATTACTCCAGTCTTCAGTCAAGTCAAGTCAAGTCACTTTATTTATATAGCGCTTTTAACAATACAAATTGTGTCAAAGCAACTGCACAATATCAAAATAGCAAAATAGTGTATCACTAATGTAAAATGACAAGATTAAACACTACATTTTCAGTTAAAGGCATTTCATTATTGAATTCAGTGATGTCATCATCCAGCTCAGTTCAGTTTAAATAGTATCTGTGCAATCAAGTCGGTGATATCGCTGTAAATGAAGTGTCCCCAACTGAGCAAGCCAGAGGCGACAGCGGCAAGGAACGAAAACTCCATCGGTGACCGAACGGAGAAAAAACCTTGGGAGAAACCAGGCTCAGTCGGGGACCAGTTCTCATCTGACCAGACGAACCAGTAGTTTGTTCCAACTGCAGCAAAGTCAGATTGTAAGGGCTCCACTGGTTCTAGTGGTCTTTTCCCGATGTGGCTGTCTAGGTGACGAGGTCCTTACTGGAGATCTGTCTCTGGGGCTCATCTAGGTGCCCTGCTAGTTTGCCTATTGGGTGCTGCGGTGCCCTTCATCTGTTGCCCTGGTCTCTGATTGTTCAGAGCTGTAGAGATCATCTCTAGGTGCTGATCCACCATCTGATCTGGATACGGATTGGATCTGGTGACTGCAGTGATCATCTGATCTGGATACGGACTGGATCTGGTGACTGCAGTTGATCATCTGATCTGGATACGGACTGGATCTGGTGACTGCATGTGACCATCTGATCTGGATACGGACTGGATCAGGTGACTGCAGTGATCATCTGATCTGGATACGGACTAGATCTGGTGACTGCGTGATCAATCTGATCTGGATACGGACTGGATCTGGTGACTGCAGTGATCTGGATACGGACTGGATTGGTGACTGCAGTGATCATCTGATCTGGATACGGACTGGATCTGGTGACTGAGGTGATCATCTGATCTGGATACAGACTGGATCTGGTGACTGCAGTGATCATCTGATCTGGATACAGACTGGATCTGGTCAGTGACTGCAGTGATCATCTGATCTGGATACGGACTGGATCTGGTGACTGCAGTGACCATCTGATCTGGATACGGACTGGATCAGGTGACTGCAGTGATCATCTGATCTGGATACGGACTGGATCTGGATGACTGCAGTATCATCTGATCAGGATACGGACTGGATCTGGTGACTGCAGTGATCATCTGGGCTGGATACGGACTGGATCTGGTGACTGCAGTGATCATCTGATCTGGATACGGACTTGATCTGGTTGACTGAGGTGATCATCTGATCTGAAATACGGACTGTATCTGGTGACTGCAGTGCAGTGATCTGGGCTGGATACGGACTGGATCTGGTGAATGCAGTGATCATCTGGGCTGGATACGGTCTGGATGGTGACTGCAGTGATCTGGATACGGACTGGATTGGTGACTGCAGTGATCATCTGATCTGGATATGACTGGTGGATCTGGTGACTGCAGTGATCATCTGTAGTGTCATCTGATCTGGATACGGACTGGATTGGTACTGCAGTGATCATCTGATCTGGATACGGACTGGATCTGTTGACTGCAGTGATCATCTGATCTGGATACGGACTGGATTGGTGACTGCAGTGATCATCTGGGCTGGATACGGACTGGATCTGGTGAATGCAGTGATCATCTGATCTGGATACGGATGGACTGGTTCTGGTGACTGCAGTGATCATCTGATCTGGTACGGACTGGATCTGGTGACTGCAGTGATCATCTGGGCTGGATACGGACTGGATCTGGTGACTGCAGTGATCATCTGATCTGGATACGGACTGGATCTGGTGACTGCAGTGAGTGATCATCGGATTGGATACGGACTGGATCTGGTGACTGCAGTGATCATCTGATCTGGATACGGACTGGATCTGGGGACTGCAGTGATCATCTGATCTGGATACGGACTGGATCTGGTGACTGCAGTGACCATCTGGGCTGGATACGGACTGGATCTGGTGACTGCAGTGATCATCTGATCTGGATACGGACTGGATCTGGTGACTGCAGTGATCATCTGATCTGGATACGGACTGGATCTGGTGACTGCAGTGATCATCTGGGCTGGATACGGACTGGATCTGGTGACTGCAGTGATCATCTGATCTGGATACGGACTGGATCAGGTGACTGCAGTGATCATCTGATCTGGATACGGACTGGATCAGGTGACTGCAGTGATCATCTGGGCTGGATACGGACTGGATCTGGTGACTGAGGTGGATCATCTGATCTGAGTATACGGACTGTATCTGGTGACTGCAGTGATCATCTGGGCTGGATACGGACTGATCTGATCTGGTGAATGCAGTGTTCCGATCCTGGGCTTGGATACGGACTGGATCTGGTGACTGCAGTGATCATCTGATTGGATACGGAGGATCTGGTGGACTGCAGTGATCATCTGATCTGGATACGGACTGGATCTGGTGACTGCAGTGATCATCTGGGCTGGATACGGACTGGATCTGGTGACTGCAGTGATCATCTGTTCTGGATACGGACTGGATCTGGTGACTGCAGTGACCATCTGATCTGGATTCGACTGGATCGGGTGGCACGTTTACCTCGAATAAGAAAGAAAACAGAATAATATTAGCGTAGATGTATTCTTCTTACGATGTAGCAGTACATCTTTTTTATGGGAAGTGTTCCCGGTTTCGGTTGATCTAATTAATGCAGCCAAACACACCTTTAATGGGTTTGAATATTAGAAGTGTATTAGTGTGATAAGTGTACGCCAGGTTAAAGAGATGGGTCTTTAATCTAGATTTAAACTGACAAGAGTGTGTCTGCCTCCCGAACAGTGTTAGGTAGATTGTTCCAGAGTTTGGTCGTTAAATAGAAAAAGGATCTGCCGCCCGTAGTTGATTTTGATATTCTAGGTATTATCAAATGGCCAGAGTTTTGAGATCGTAGTGGACGTGGAGGACTATAATGCGATAAGATCTCGCTCAAGTACTGAGGAGCTAAACTATTCAGGACTTTATAAGTAATTAACAAGATTTTAAAATCTATACGATGTTTAATTGGGAGCCAGTTCAGTGTTGACAGAACCGGACTAATGTGGTCATAATTCCTGGTTCTAGTAAGAACTCTAGCTGCTGCATTTTGGACCATCTGGAGTTTGTTTATTAAGCGAGCAGAACAACCGCCTTTACAAACAACATTATAATAATCTAACCTTGAGTTCATAAACGCACGAATTAACATTTCTGCATTTGACATTGAGAGCATAGGTCTCAGTTTAGATATATTTTTAAGATGAAAAAATGTGTCTGTCAAAGGAGAGATTGCTATCAAATAGCACACCTAGGTTCCTGACTGATGATGAAGAATCGAGAGAGCAGCCATCAAGTGTTAGATCGTGTTTAGGTTATACTGGTGCGGTTTTTAGGTCAGATAATTAACACCTCTGTTTTTTTCGGAATTTATCAGTAA
>JAPDDN010000374.1:0-65241 GCA_027422405.1 Ptychobarbus kaznakovi
TAGACGCCCACTGATAGAGCGGTTCTCGTTCTCGAGTCAAGAGCCGGTTGCAGCAGTTTTCGGATCACCAGTACACTGAACCGAGAACCGTTTCTTTCGGACACGTCCGATTTGAGAAGGACTGATGAGCTGATGACACTGCGCATGCGTGTACTTTTTCAAGCGGACGAAAAGGTATCCCCAGGTAGAAATCGCAATTGCGTTCCCGAGCCCTTTTTTCCCCTTCTCCCAAGTCAGATTATACTGTTTCAGCTATTAAAATTGTTCAGTTTTGTATGTAATGGCAAAGTGATAATATTTCGTTTTGTTTTTTTATAAAGTTAATTTATAAAAACGTTTGGAGCATTTTTTTTGTTAGTTAAATAAGTTTTTTCTTT
This sequence comes from Ptychobarbus kaznakovi, assembly GCA_027422405.1. Classification (NCBI taxonomy): domain Eukaryota; kingdom Metazoa; phylum Chordata; class Actinopteri; order Cypriniformes; family Cyprinidae; genus Ptychobarbus; species Ptychobarbus kaznakovi. The sequence continues at coordinate 378 of JAPDDN010000374.1, forward strand.
CTTAAAGTAACGACCAAGCGGCCAGCGGCAGACAGGTCGCAAATAGTTTTTTTGTTTGTTTTTTTTATACAACATTTGATTAATCAATGCATGCTGATGAACTTTTATCATAGTTTATAGTTGTATGGTAACGAAAGTGTTCAACATTCAACCCGTTCTTTTTCATCAGTATTAATTGTGATTTAAATTTTGTGACTTTTTTGCTTTCACTTTCACGATCTTGGTGTCACGCTTTACAAGAAAATATAATTGTCTGTTTTGCTTATATCTATACACCTTTCACTTTTTAAGACTAAAACAAAATATGGATTCATTGATATTCTTAATTAAAAAGCACAACAACAATAAAACAGTACTTTACAATGACAAACTAGCATAACATTTATTAACAAACACGAATAAGAGGAGGAGGCATAGGACACATCACATGCTGTATTATACCGACTATACATAACATAATGTTTAGCAAACACTGAGGAATCAAATAATAATAATAATAATATAAAAAAATAAGGAAAGCCTCCATACCATAAAGTGAGGTAAAGATAACAAGCTTTTCAAAACGAAAACAAAAAGTAAAACTAAACTGGCTGTCGCTGACAGAACTTGCATATTTTCTCTACAAAAATACCAACATGTTCACCTTCTCTGGTTTAAGAAGCAGTCTTTTACTTTAGTTTGAAAACCAAATCCTCCGTTGCGCTCCGTCCGCTGCACGCACCTTCGCGCTCTGCATACTGGCCACTTCTGCGCTGCCTCTCTGCTCTCCTCTGCGGTGCGGTGTGAAACCAGGCTCTACTGAAGCGCTCACACCTGATCAGTGAAATCTTTCTCCTACTACAATGTGCTGCAGCTGGCAGCGCGCGCTTTGGAGCACAAGTGCCCTAGCACATGCACTAGCACAAGTGCCACCACCTCAAATGTTTACTCGCACACTCTCAAAAAATGGTCGCATTTTGGTCGCAGTCTAGAGCCCTGAATATATAAAATAATTTTATAAAATAAAGAAAACAATGATGAGCTGTCTCGTCTTGAACAGGAGCACTTCACAAAAAATAACCAAAAGTCAGAGAATACATGACTCACAGACATGATAAATATATCTATAGAAAGCTTTAAATTATTACTTAACAAAATAAATCAAATCGAAAACAAAAACTCTTTCATTATAATCCGTGAAGATGCACTTATCTCTAAAGGCGCGTCTAATGAGGGGATGGCGAGTCAGGATCTTCATCTGATTCTTCATCTTTGCGACACTGACACAGAAAACACTAGTTTATTAATAAATAATTCAAATATCTCCTTACTATTTCCCCCTGACACATTCATGGTAATTACTTTTGCTGGGGCTTTATGGCAAGCTTTATTGCGTGTATTTGAACGCAGAACTCTTCAGACGGCTCTCTGCTGCTGCTGGACACTAAACACCGTCGAGCCGCTCTTCACAGTCGCGGCAGCACGGTCTCGTGTTGTTTCCACCAGCGCGGCAATTTTTTTCATCACTAATTGATGGATGTCTAAAATATAAACATAAGGAGAAGCCTAAAACAAGCCTGAGGCCCGGCCCGCGTCTGAACTATGACGTGAAAATTGGCCCGATCAAAGCCCGGTCGGGGCCGGGCTGAAATGCAGGGCTCTTTCCCCTCGGTAGAAATCACGTTTCTCCCTCGGGGGCCCCCTCCCATCGTCGGGCCCTTAGAATCGTCCTAACCTTTCCCCCCCTTACGGCGCCCCTGGCTTTTAATATACGGTTTTATCCTGATTAAAGCTTTAATACAGCACAGCAACTGCACGTGTGTCCATTTATAATGCTTCTCATCGCTGTGTGAAAATAAGTGTATAATTGGAACAGTTTGTTGGAGCTGATCTGATGATCTGAACGAGAGAGAGAGAGAGAGAGAGAGAGAGAGAGAGAGAGAGAGAGAGAGAGAGAGAGAGAGAGAGATGCAGAGCAGGGCGACACGAGTAACAGTATTAAGAACATCTGCTTTAATGATTTTGAAACTTGTGAATCCATTAGATTCGTTAGAAGACAGAATCGCGATTCATATTAATAGATTTGTACGTGTACATCCCTAGTTTTCTCTTCCTCTTCTCTAAAGCAGCGTAGCATGGCCTCGCCCCCTTTGCTGCTTGTTCCAGGGGGCAGTTGTAGTCCCTTACCAGTCGTTTTTGTAGGCATTAAACTGGCAGAATTTTAAAAGACGATATCTCCGTTTGCATTGAACTTTCAGCGCCGCAACTCTGCAGATATTGTTTATGCTCAAACAGCAACATTACACACTAACTAATGTTAAAAAACTGAAATTGCAATCAACCACCCCTTTAAACATCAGAAAGTGTGATATAAAACATTTGTTTTTTTTTACAATGAATATATAGGCTAATCTGTGTACTTTGTTCAGTTGAAGATGCTGTTAGGTTAGCCTATAGGACAAAGGGGTTTGTCAGGGATGTTGGACCATAATTAAGACTGTAATTATAGTTAATGATGACACATTCACAAATTGAGTTTGTATAAAATAGAACTGATGATGAGCACGAGCTGATACACTGAACGCGCGTGCAGTGTGCTGCTTAGAGCGGTTCTTGTTCTCGAGTCAAGAATCGGTTGCAGCGGTTTTCGGATCACCAGTACACTGAACCGAGAACGTTTCTTTCGGACACGTCCGATTTGAGAACCGATGAGCTGATGATACTGCGCATGCGTGATTCAGCAAACAGTGATTGCCTACTATGACTACTGACACAGCACGTCTGAACCAAACTAGTTATTTTGGACAACTGATTCTGTGCTAATGGCGGGGATAAACCGAGGACCTGAATGAGGGCGAAACGTAAGTTTATTTAATAACAAATAAATTGCAATGGATTATGTATAGTAAGTGGATTATGGTTTCTGCGTTGATGACAACTGATTTATTCACTTTATATCTTCAAGACTTAAATCCTTGTATGCACATCACTGCCTGTAGGCTACCTGTATTTGTGCTTGCAAAACTTAATTGTAAACTTTAAAGATCATGATTATGATGTTTTAACTAACTGAAGTTATGATTACTATATTTGAATGTGTATTTTCATCCCGGCCCGGGACGATAGATAAGCATTACGTCATCGCGAATGATGAACCGGTTCATTGAAACGAACTGTCCGAAAGAACCGGTTCGCGGAAAAGGACCGGACTTCCCATCACAAATTCCCATGAGTTAATATGTGTGACCATGACAAAACTAAGGCTGCATCCGAAAACTGAAAAAATGCTGCCTTCGGAGGCGGCATTCCAAGGCAGGAAGGCATCAAGGCACGTCCGAATCCAAAGTTAGCTTCACTTCCTGTCTCATGAGATACCTTCATCTGATCGATTTTTAAAGGCAGCGTAGATGTATCCTTCGCTGCCTTTGATATCCCACAATCCTGTGCGTTCCATTCTGTGCCGGTTGAGCTAAAAAAATAAAGATGGCATCTGAAAGTTGCGTTTGGTGGTTAGTTTGTGTGTAAATTTATATTTCTGATTAACTTTTTGCACTTTTGATGTTATTTCTAGTGAGAAATTAGTATTATAGTATTCAAATATTTTTTTAGTTATCACTAAAACTCGTTCTATTTTGTTATAAATCATTAAACCGTTACAGTGCCTCAGAAGCCTGTCCGAAATCAGTTTCATGAGGTGCCTTTGTGCAAAAACACTGCCTGCAAAGTCATTGCCTCGCGAGGCAGCAAGTCAGCTGCCTAAGTTTTCGGATGCAGCCTAAAGCTGCCTAAAGCCTTTAAGGCCGGTACACACCAAGCCGACGGTTGGCCTTCGGGCAGTTTTTGTTCGTCGGCCGACTAAGTTTTCTCAGTGTGTTCTGCACCGTCGGCTGAAGTTGATCCTCGTCGGCTTGTTTTCGGCCGATTCGACATGTTGAATCGGCGTCGGAGCTCGTCGGTCAGTCGGGCCATCTGATCATTCTGATTGGCTGTTCAGCTGGCGAACCAGTGCGCGAGAAAAAAAGAGTATCCATGGTTTCACCCATTTAGTGCGCTTTCTCCGTATTTTTCGCGGCCGCTTCTTCTTTTCCTCTTCCACAAGCAGAAGACCAAGGGCTGACAACGCCAGTGCCATTTGCAAAGTGTCAGACATTTCCGAAATATCATGAATCCGTCTGGGTGAGCGAGATTCTGTGCTGCTTTTTCAGGCACCTTTGTTTATGTTTTGTATCCCTTTAGCTCTTCCGGTTTCCAGCTTTGAGTAACAAACACAGACTATTGCCATCTGCTGGTACAGAAAGGGATTTCTTCTACGCAGGCGCAGAACGGATGTGATAGTTGGCCGTCGGGTGTCGAGCGTCGGCTTGGTGTGTCAGGGCAACTTTGAACCCCGACTCCGCAGTCTGATTTCGTCGCCACTAGTTCGTCGGCGTCGGCTTGGTGTGTACAGGCCTTAAGTGAACCGAAGACGTCCCCTCCCGGGCACCGTACAATCCTGCGGTTCATAAAAAAAACAATGTTTTTCTACATCCACAAGTAGCCTACTACCATTTATTATTGCCGTGTTTATCTAAAAGTGCTCTTTCCCTTTAAACCTAGCCAAAAAGCCATATGTGTTGACTGTGAAACACAGTAGACTTTAATTATATGCATTTATGGTGTTATTACTACATTTTCGTGTCAATCCATGTTCATATTTACTGCAAACAATGCGCTGTTACTTTAATTCAGTGCGTGCAGTGGAAACGATCTCTGCACTGCTGCAGACTCCGTTATGATGAGCGCGGAAAAAATACACACCGCGTACGCACTGCAAACGGATGTGAACCTGGCGATGTGTGTGTGTGTGTACTGTGTGCAGGGCCGGCCCAAACCTTTATGGGGCCCTAAGCAGAATTTTATTTGGGGGCCCCTCGGTGCTGCCAATATGACTGGTTATTGTCAAAGCTTGATTATTCACACACTATAAATCTAACACACCCATTATCAGTTTTGTTTGGTGTAGCTGTGTTGCTTAGCCTACATCATACCATTGTCTGCCTGGCATGTTTTTACCCTTCTGTGATTTTTAATTGTAACAGTTGCAAACTTACAAGTGTGGTCAGGTGTTAATTTGCACTTGAACATTCATTAAAGTCTTAAAGTATTAAATGGCATACTTAATGTGGTGTGCTGAAAAGTAGCTAAATAATCCAGCAGACAATGAATTACAGAACAGAATGTTATTTTAACAACATAAATATTAATCGAAGTTGTATTTTTATTACAAGTCATACTTTTGTATAATAAATATTAAACACAGCAGAAAGCATCTGTACATATAAAATAACTCTTAATCTATATATAGCTAATTGAGGCATAATGATATCTATACAATCTATATAATATATACAAAGGAAAGTTATTTTTACGCAGAAGACAAAAACTTTAATCTAAAACTAAGTAAAATGTTATATTTATAATAGCCTATATTAATTGAAAGGATTATTATTTCCGCTTTCTATAGAAATCAGTGTGTAGCCTATTTAACAAATAAATGTCTTTTTTACTTAATTGACGTGTATTTAAATGTCTGAAACCTAAAATAAACTTTATTCGGTTGAAAACAGTGAAAGTTATTTAATATGAAAAGCACTGTGCGCATTTTTCTTTTTTGGCTCTGGCTCAGCGCCAGCCAAAGTGCGGCGCGTCAAAGTGTTTTATTCCTATTAAATATACACATTGTGTAGGTTACTATAAAGTTTACTCTGTTTTTCTACCAGCTAACTGGCCACTTACTTTCATGTATTTCGGGAGAAATAGGTGAATTTACGTGATGTTAATCCGACAGATCCACACGACAGCGTCAACATGGTCATTATTGTGCCTGCATGACACGTCCCTATGGAAATAATTAAATTATGTGTGTAGATTATTTAATTATTTAATATTGCGCTTTCGTATAATTACCACTGTCCATTGACATAATATTTCACGAATTAAAATAAAATAAAATAAACTGTAGGCTACTCTTGGGGGCCCTCTGGTGGCCACGGGGGCCCTAAGCAGCCGCTTAGTTCGCTTATGCCTTGGGCCGGCTCTGACTGTGTGTGTGTATGCGCGCGCGCACTGCGAGTGTGCATGAGCGCACGGTCTCCAGGAGAGTGCGTGAGCGCTGAATGGTTTAAACACTGGCAAGAATTTTAAATAAATGCAATTTATAAAATATAGTGACGACCAGGGACGGACTGGGAGTAAAAAACGGCCCTGGATTTTCTCCCAAATAGGCCCACCACATCTACAAACAGCCACTACTATCTCACAATATTACAGCAATCCTGTCACATTTATGGCAAATAACATTACAAAACCCATGGTGACCCTGCTGACAAAAACAATAGAACCCATCACAGAAATTCTAATGATTTCCACTAAAAATACCATTACAAACATTACAAACCGTCAACCTTTAACCATTAAAACCATTAAGTAATGGTTCCTGTTGTGTGTTTTGGGACATATTACATTAGGATTTAGTGTTGTTGTTTTTTTTTAAAGCCACCAATAGAAGGCGATCAATTACCAGCAGAGACCAACAGGCACCATTACAGTTTCCATTAAAACAATAACATTTTCATTATAACCAGTAAAACCATTACAAATTATACAATGGTTTCTATTTTTTTCAGCAGGGGATTGAAATAAATGGATTAGGCTATTGTATGAACTAAAATTCTTGAAATCTACATAAAAAGCATAGTGCAAAATGTATAATATGACAATGATAAACATAAACATAGAATCGCTGCTGTCTCTTTATGAATGAATTGCCAGACAATGCGGAGTGATAAACAATAGTGAACGTTTGGACTAGGGGTGTCCAAGGATTTTACTATAAAGAAAGAGAGAGGATGGCAAAAGTAACCTAACTGTTAGCTTTTTACTTTTCTTTTAGCTTCTTCCAACCACCTTTATCTTCACATTTTTTGCTTGCGATCACGAGCCCACTTCGAGTTAGTTTCAGTTTCTTATAAACAAAAATAGATTGCATTAGCGGCCCCTTTTGTCGGCCGTCAATGTCACTTAGTTTGACACTTTTTCTTTGATGAACCAGCCAGGCCGGCGGTCGTCGAATGGACTTCTCCAGAATGGCCAGTCTGCCCTTGGTGACAACGTGACCCTGCCTCGATAGTGCAAGTGACAGTTTCTGTGTCATCTGTGCAGCATGTGCAGCTCGCTTATAGTGCAGACGCGATGTGATTTGAAGCCGTTTGTGCATTTTGAGAGAGAAAGAGAGAGTGATTCACTCACGCTGTTTGTGAAATTACGTTTCACATGAGGTTTTCAAATTAATTTATAAGTTATTTAATGAAGAAATATGAACTGTACCTCACCATCAGCATTATAATTATTTCACCCGCGTCGTACTAAGACTAAGACTGTGCCGTTGCATGTCGTGCCAAATCTCTCATCAGCTTGAGATCGTTTTTTTTTAGATCGGCCTTGTTAGAGACCGCCGATCAAACATCCCAAAGCGATTATCGGCCGATAGTGAACGGTAGACGATCAATCGGAGCACACCTATTTATATGCAATATTATTGAAAAGGTTGTTTTCAATCAGCTGAACAACTACCAAATGGATACCTGGACAATTTTCAATCTGGTTTCCGACCACATCACAGCACAGAGACAGCGCTCATAAAGATAATTAGTGATATTCGCTTAAATTCTGATTCTGGCAAAATATCAGTGCTGGTACTACTAGATCTGAGTGCTGCATTTGACACTGTTGATCATAACATACTTATAGAAAGACTGGAAAACTGGATTGGGCTTTCTGGGATGGTCCTCAAATGGTTCAGGTCATACTTAACAATTCTTTACATTTATATAGTGCTTTTCTGGGTACTCAAAGCGCTTTACATCGAAGGGGGGAATCTCCTCAACCTCCACCAATGTGCAGCATCCACCTGGATGATGCGACGACAGCCATATTGCGCCAGAATGCCCACCACACACAGCTTATTGGTGGAGAGGAGACAGAGTGATGAAGCCAATCAGTATATGGGGATAATTAAGAGGCCATGATGGTCAGGGGTCAATGGGCAAATTTGGGATTTTTAATGACCACAGAGAGTCAGGACCTTGGTTTAACGTCTCATCCGAAGGACGGTGCTTTTTACAGTATAGTGTCCCATTCACTATACTTGGGTGTTAGGACCCACACAGACCACAGGGTGAGCACCCCCTGCTTTAATCTAAAAATCTTCTACTTAGAAGGAAGAGGTTACTATGTGAGTATAGGAGAGCATAAGTCTAAGTGGACGTCCATGACATGCAGAGTCCCACAATAATTAATTCTTGCACCACTCTTGTTCAGCCTGTATATGCGCCCACTGAGTCAAATAATGAGAAAGGCAATTTGGTTCTATCACAGCTATGCAGATGATACCCAGGTAAATCCAGGTTTACCGAGCCTTATCACCAAATGACTATAGCCCCATTGACTATAGCCCCATCTGCCAAAGCATTGATGAAAATTAACAACTGGTTGTGCCAAAACTTTCTCCAGTTAAACAAGGAGAAAACTGAAGTCATTGCATTTGGAAACAAAGATGAATTTCTCAAGGTGAATACATACCTTGACTCTAGGGGTCAAACAACTAAAAATCAAGTCAAGAATCTTGGTGTGATTCTGGAGTCAGACCTTAGTTTCAGTAGTCATGTCAAAGCAGTAACTAAATCACCATACTATCATCTCAAAAATGTTGCAAGAATTAGATGTTTTGTTTCAGTCAAGACTTGGAGAAACTCATTCATGCCTTTATCACCAGCAGCATGGACTATTGTAATGGTTTCCTCACCGGCCTTCCCAAGAAGACCATTAGACAGCTGCAGCTCATCCAGAACGCTGATGCCAGGATTCTGACTAGAACCAGAAAATCTGAGCATATCACACCAGTCCTCAGGTCCTTACACTGGCTTTCAGTTACATTTAGGATTGATTTAAAAGTACTATTACTTGTTTATAAATCACTCAATGGACTAGGACCTAAAGACATTGCAGATATGCTCACTGAATATAAACCAAGCATACCACTCAGATCATTAGGGTCAAATCAATTAGAAATACCAAGGGTTCACTCCAAACAAGGGAAGTCCACTTTTAGCTATTATGCCACCCGCAGTTGGAACCAGCTTCTAGAAGAGATCAGATGTGCTAAAACATTAGCCACATTTAAATCTAGACTCAAAACACATCTGTTTACATGTGCATTTACTCAATGAGCACTGTGCTACGTCCATACTGGTTGCACTGTATTTTATGTATAATATTTTTTTATTCTTAACAGTTTTAATTCATTTTAAATCAATTTTCAAATCATCAAATCAATTTTTTTATTAAATTCCTTGTTTTTATTGTTGTGATTATTTTTTATGATTATTTTAATTCCTTTTATGTAAAGCCCTTTGAATTACTATTGTGTATGAAATGTGCTATATAAATAAACTTGCCTTGCCTTGTGGAAATCTATTCCATGGATAATTTGGCCCGTTGCATGTGAAAGCGAACCAATCCTGACAAGTTTCATGAAGGGGCACTGACCAAAATCCATTGGATATATCTATCACAGAAGAAAATTGTAGCATCAGCTGGAACACGAGAGAAAATAGTGGAAGGGTCAGCTACTAATGGTGTCATTTTATCAACATACTTGTTGACCACTTTGTAGTCAATTATCAGCCTCCATTTACCATTTGGTTTCTTACAGGCCACACTGTTGAGTTCCTACTGGAGGAAATTTTTCCAAATTTAGCTCTACCTTAGCAGCTGCTAACTCAGCTTCCTCTCCCAGTGGGTACTGGGAGGTACAAGGGGGAACTCTGCCCTACAAAGGCAAAAGACCGTGGGCCCTATTTTAACGATCTAAGCGCATGGTCTGAAGAGTATATTGCAGGTGCACTTAGGGCGTGTCCGAATCCACTTTTGCTAGTTTAAGGATGGAAAAAACGATCTGCGTGCCAAGCGCATGGTGCAAAAGGGTTGTACCCAGTGCTTAAATTTGAGCCGGATCCTGCCGGATCTTGTTCCGGAAAATGTCCGATTTTGGATTTTTGCGTTCCGGTATTTGTTTTTAAAGATCCGGCATTAACAAGTGCGGATCGTGACAGTGAGTGTGTGCATATACCAGACAGAGCGATTGCGGGTTTATGCAGATGTATTTTGAGCATGATTTGTAGATTATGTATTGGTCCTCAACATATTATTGACCAATCAGCTTTCTTAAGTTCAAAATCGCTCTCGTTGATTGGTGCTTCTGCTTAACCCACTCTCTCCAAAAGTTCCACTGCTCACAACAATAATTTGTTTTGTGAGCAGCGGGAACATTTGGAGAGAGTGTAATAATACCAGAAATAAGACCAAATAAAGTGAAATATTATAATGTATAAAAAATTATAAACACTATAATCATAGTCTAGTTCCCCTCACTCCAAAACAAATCATTTTAATGTAACTGTATGCAGAACAGATCAAGAATGAAAAAACGAAAGCGAAACTGAAAGTACCGTTGGGCTCACGTACCTCTCTCATTCGGCACAAATCCAATGTTTCCATATTCGCAATGTATTTCAATGTTAAACTATTATTTATAATGTAGACTATAGGCTTCATGCGCGTTCGCATATCGACGGAAAGATCATCCTCTTCACATGCGCAAAAATGCGATTGGCATAACAGCAGCTGTAGACCGGTTATACTACAGACTCTTTAAATTGATGTGTGTGTGTGACTGTATGCACAAATTTGATAATGACTGTATGACATAGGTTATTTGTGAGGACATTTTCAGTGTCCCCATGAATAAATCATACAGAGTGAGTTGAATAAGAAATGCACCGTGTGAGGGCAAGTGAGTTGTGTAGGGTAGGTGTATAGTGGTGTGTGTGTACGTATGGAAAGTGTGTGTGTGTGTGTGTGTGTGTGTGTGTGTGTGTGTGTGTGTGTGTGTGTGTGTGTGTGTGTGTGTGTGTGTGTGTGTGTGTGTGTGTGTGTGTGTGTGTGTGTGTGTGTGTGTGTGTGTGTGTGTGTGTGTGTGTGTGTGTGTGTGTGTGTGTGTGTGTGTTTGAGTGTGTGTGTGTGTGTTGTGTGTGTGTGTGTGTGTGTGTGTGTGTGTGTGTGTGTGTGTGTGTGTGTGTGTGTGTGTGTGTGTGTGGGTGTGTGTGTGCGCGTTTATGCGTGAGGCACCTGCGCGATCAAACAGCTGACATATTAAATACTCTATTTTTGGTCATACAGATAAGAGTAAGACAACCCGTAAAGTGTTAAAAAATAATAATAATAAAAACTAACACTAGCTTCTCTATTCTTTTTGTATTATATATATTTATTTTCTTTTTATTTATTATACAATTAACAAAAGCAAAAAAGGACTCTAACGCTTGCTCTATTCTTTTATCTGTTTTCTTTTTGTTTATTATATAATTAGCTAAAGCAAAAAACGCCTCTAACACTAGCTTGCTCTATTCTGTTTTATTTTTATTTATTATATAATTTAAAACAAACCTTGCTTCGTGTACTGCGTTAAACTAACTGAGACTTGTTATAGCACTTGCATGTTGTTGCTCTTTTGATGATTTTGATTGCTCCTATTGTCCTCATTTGTAAGTCGCTTTGGATAAAAACGTCTGCTAAATGACTAGCCTAAATGTAAATTTAAATGTAAACATTTACTTGTATTTTTGCTCACTCACAATAAAAAGAACATTTGTGTTTTTGTAATTAAGCAAACAAACAGGATGCTCGTTCTGTCATCTCGGTTTCCTTTCCGTGAACTTGTTTGCGGATCGCCGCGCCTCACATCTGTTTTATATCTGTTCATTTTTTATATATTTATACCTTTGGTATATAGATTAAATTTGTATTTTATTTTTATGGAAACAAATTTTGTTATTTTTAATGTAACTTAGGCTAGGCCTATACATTTCCTTAAATCATCAAAACTGTATAGTTAGGTCCATGCAGAAACTTGTGAACGATGCTCTTATAGTTGTGCCATCACTGTTTAGTGACGTCATTGAATGTTCCGGGAAAACTGAAGTTGTATTGTCAGTGTCGGTCACGGCCCCTTTTAAATGCTGATTTGGATCCGGCAATGTTTCATTTACAAATTAAGCACTGGTTGTACCTATTCTCTTAATGACTCATGGGTGTGTTTTGGTCAATGGCGCTATCGTTTTTAGTTGCCTCAAAATAGCAACACGCCAACAATGCGTCTGAACACACCTCGTTTTCAGACCAACACGCCCATGGGTGAACAGATGGGCGCAAGTGCATTTGCTATTTAAACAACGTGGTGCTGGACATGAAAAGGATAACTGCGTCGGGCTGAAACTAGCAAAAAAACACTTGCGTCGCACCCGGCATCGCATTGCGCCGGGTGTATGATAGGGCCCCTTAACTCACTAGAGCAGTGGTTCTCAACCCGCGGCCCGTCACAAATCCAAATGCGGCCCACCATCCTGAATGTTACAGTTTGAACACAATTAAAAAATAACTTTCAGTTTTACAATTCATTTTAGGTTTTACATTAATTAAAAAATTTACTAAAAAAATATAAGCTATAATGTTTTTATGTAAAATAATTTTGTTTTTCATATATTATTTTCAGACATGAGCAGATCTATGTACTCACGTAATTAATGTTATGCATTTAACGAACACTTACAAGCGCGCACTTTGGAAGAATTCAATTCAAATAGTCATCAGCAGCCATTAGTTCTGTAAAACTGAGCATCAGAATGGACAAATTTGTTAAGGGAGAAAATTAAATGTGGAAAATGCCAGCGAAGGAACGCATTCAAACAAGTATAGTCTCAGCATCAGCAGTGAAGAGAGTGCTGGACTTTCGGAATCAACTTTCGGTTTGCCCCGCCACTCACTTGAAGATGTTCAGGTAAAAAGAAACACCCATAGGCTACTACGCAGCAATCATCCTTAATTACTGAAATGTGGCAAAACATCTCTGGAGAGAACCTCAGATTATTAACTTCGAAAATGCTTTCATATTTGGATCAACATAGGCTACATTTGTGAACGCACACTTTCTGCAGTGTCGCACGTCAAGTCACGCTTCCGTGCGCGTCTTCTGCAACTTACAATCGCAACTTCATTGTGCTGTTACTCCTTTCGAGCAGAATTTCACAAAATTGGTCAGCTCCCGACAGCGTCAGGTGTTTTATTAATGGTGAGTAGAATTATTTATTTATTTATTTCAATAAATGTAATCGTTTAGATATCATAATATTTAGACTATAAATAATATTATACATCTGGTTGGTTTGAATTGATGACGTAATATGTAAATGACTTGCACTTGGACCATAGTGTGGCCCGGTGGAAAAAAAGGTTGAGAACCACTGCATTAGAGTGTGAAACTGAGAAAAATTACTTTAAAGATTTGTGTTTGTCCGGCCAAATTATTTATAGGTAGGCAATGGAAATCTGGCAATTAGATGTTTTAGTAATGAAAATTATCTACGTAAAAAATCTTGAGCTCAAACTAGATTTTTACCCCTATTTTGAAGTTACTGTACTCTGACTTTGCATTGTCTGCAAAAAGTGAGGTCACGCCAAGGCAAAATGCTGTAATTTCCACATTATCAATATTTGGTTGCTGATCACCATTTACAAAATCATTATAGTAACTCCTGTATAAAATCTAGTGATCATGGGCTATCTCATATGCTATAACAGATGCTATAACATATGCTAAGGATGATATTTGGATTGATGTGAACGCCAGCAAGTAGGAATAATTCTCAGAATGCTTGTGGATTAAACATCTCTGATGACATTCATTGCCATGGATTTTATCAGGTTACAAAAAAAGGTAGGATATGGACATAATTGCCAACAGTTACTACTAATTTTACGCACAATCATGCTGTATGCTACGCTGTCACCGCATTCGAGTCCACATGCATTGCAACTAGAAGTGGGCAGCCCACCGACATAATGCCAATGAGTGAATAATCTGCATTATAAAAAGAAAAACAAACTTCAAAGATTATTTACAATTATTTATTGCTGCCAAGTTATCTAGTCTTTGCTTGTTTACAGTGCTTTGCTATATGGAGCAGTTAGATTGTTATCTAGTTCGTCTAATGAAGTGCTTCAGTGACAGATGTATAAAAGTACACAGGTTACACCGTAATTATTATTATCAGGTATTACTGTAATCTCAGCCCCTGTGTCAATTAAAAAAATCGATTTTGAACCCATCAATCAAAGCTGTAGCATAAAACCCATCAGGACTGTGGTCAATCACCGTTTATGTTCTCCCCAGGGCACAGAGATAACAGCATTCTACACTGTAAAAAAAAACAAAAAAACAGTTGAGCCAACTTAAAAGTTTAAGGCAACCAGCTTCAGCAGATTTTTGAGTTTTCTCAACTTATTTTTTAAGACATTTCTCAACTTTTTGTTGTATAAACTTGAAACAAGAAGTTTATAAAACTAAAAAATCTGCTGAAGCTGGTTGCCTTAAACTTTTAAGTTGGCTCAACTTTTTTTTTTTTACAGTGTAGTCTCGCTCTGACTGGACAGCAGCTAGTAATGATTTTTGCTGATCCACAGTTAGTTTTGCCCTGTTGAATTTACCCTTTTCTGGGTTATTGTTACTTGCAGCCAATTGGCACACAGTTTTCATTTCAGACTTAAGGTGACCATAAGCCTGACAAAGAGTCAATGATGTTATCCTGCCACAAATGAGGGTCATCCTAAGTGCCTTGCAACATTTTGACAGTCTAAGGTACCAGTAACTTCACACCTGGCCTTTGTTTCGGAACCTGGCGCGTTTCCCCCTTAGCTCGGTTCGTTTGGGCATATGTGAACACGGCAATCGTGCTCGGATCTGCGCCAAAACAATCGGTCCGAGATCGCCTGAACGAGGTGGTCTCGGCTCGATTGAAAACGAACTCTGGAGCGGTTCGGTTGTAGTGAGAAAGCAATCCGATCCAACGGACCAACGAACCAGGCTATATCACGCTGTATAATTGGTAATTACGTAAGTTCCATTAAAAGCAGTGGGTGCACGTCTTCGCCATTCAAAATCAAAGCGCGCCTTTTCATTTCATAATGCAGTCTTAATGCTCTTCGTATAGGTGCATTTTAACAATGTTTTGCCGACGAATCCTGGACTCCTGCTCAAAATTATAAATTAATAAATATATTGACAGCTAAAAAAAAACAACAACAACAAGCAGCCCTCAAACTGTTGTCGTTCCATCCTGACGCGTGTGTGTGTGTGTGTGTGTGTGATGTGTGTGAGAGAGAGTTTGTTTGTGTCTCTTTCCAAATGAATCATTAATTGACATTCCAGCTCCGTGGAACTTTGACCAATGAGAGGACAGTTTACTCGCACGTGACAATTTTGGTCCGTTTAGAAACTTTGCTGTGTGAAAGCAAACCGCACCAAGAATAAAAAGCAACATTGTAATAATTTGAATCCCTGTTTCGGAATAAAGCAATCGATCTCCAGGTGTGAAAACACCCTTAGTCTCACGTAGCCAGACCTTCAGACTGACGGCTGAAGGTCTGGAATAGATGAAAGCAGATAGATGTCCGCTTTCATTGGCCAAGGCCCGCCCATGAGGCCGTTTGACTGACATGTCAAACAACCAATCATAGTTTGTTTCATTTAGCGTCACGTTTCGGCATGGAAATGTCGTCACAATGTCAAACCAGTGTGTGAAACCCTCTGATGTATTTTAAAGATTCTATGCCACGAACTTTAAATATTTCACATACTTTTGAAAATCCAACGTTTAGTTGACCCTGATAAGCGTTCGTCGTCACAAAACGGAGGAACCCACTTTTCTAAAATATACTTTTTCTCAAAAAACTGTGGATCAACAAACTCAGGCCCGGAAAGATCTGGGTACAGGCTTTTGGACTTAGGGTTTGAAGCGTGAGTTGCTCGTTCATTTACTTTAGCCTCTTGCTTCTTCACACTTTTGAGCTTTCCATTTACTACTCTCAATTGCCCTGTTAGTGAGCCTTTTGATGCTTTTGAATTTCCCTTTCATCCCTATCCCTTTCAATTCTTTCTTTAGTTGCCTATCCATAGCCCCTTTCACACAGAGATTCCGGAAAATACACGGGTAATGTGTTCCGGCATTTGTTGCCGGATCGTCAGATTTGCTGCATTCACACTGCCAGTGATTTTCCGGAATCTGTGCGTGCATTCACACACAACCCGTAAAGATCCCGTAAAGACACGTGACATTTCATGTGACGTGTATAATGCGCCGCTCACCATTTCACTAAACTGGAGAATGATTTCAGCTTCAGCGCGGATAGTGAGGAGCTCCCTGATCGCTGCTTCATTCCAGTTTACATATTTTTCGTTGTGTGAACGGTGATCTGCCTTCAAAACACCCGGTAAAACAGTCGAACGATAAAGTGCGTCATCACTACGACGCACCCTTTACGGCATTGATCCGGCTTTTGTTCACACAGCGCTCGTTCCGGGACTGAACCCGGCAATGTTACTAGGTCCCAACCTGGGATCAATCCCGGAATTAATCCCGGGACGTGTTTGCGTTCACACAGAAGGCACTCCGGCAATTTTCTGGCAATTTTCCGGGACCAACGTGCAGTGTGAATGGGGCTCATGATTCCCCTCAATTGTTTGCTTTTCAAAATCAGAACATGCACAACCTCATCTGAGCGTTTCTTTTTAATGGTTTCTGTGAAAACTTTCACAAGTTCAAGTTGTCACAAGTTTTACAACTTTCAAAGCATCACCATAACTTTCATATATCTCAGACATCTTTAACAAGTTCTTCTCATGTTTCTGAATATTCAAACTCTTGCCTAGATGTTCTAAACATTTCAATAGAACATTTTGCACCTTACAGTAATCAAATTCCTCCTCCCCAGACTTTAACTCTTCCAATCTTTATGATATACTGTATAATTCTTCATCAAAGCAGCAGCTAATGGTAGTACTCACTCACAGCAGTACATGGAGAGATGAGCTCAAGTCTCCATGACCTCTGGAGGCTGCCTCATTTCCCAGGTTAGGTGCGGCCAACATTGCTGGTCTGAACATTAAGGCCGACGATCAATACCACCTCAAACGTATCAATGCCACCTGTTTAGTTCTTCAGATTCTGTTCTTTCTCTGCTTGAATACTGCAATGTGCAGACGAGATGCACAAGTTCTCTGCTTCTAAAAAACAAAAACGTGTAGTCAGGGTTCTCTGCCTTTAGAAAACAGCAACGTGCCGATGAGGATCTTGTTCAGATGAAGTTCTTTGTCTTCTCTGCCTCTAAACAGCAACGTGCAGACAATGCTCACACAGGTTTGATCCTCTTCTGGCATGAAGAGACAGGGAGTCCAGGGTGGAGATGAAGAGTATTTTATTAATGTCACTTACTAGTCAAGTGTCAGATGAAGTAGCGAGGTGACCAAGAACACAGAAATCACAACTACATCTCTGCCTGCTAAAGCATTTGCATGCATCCCAGTTGCCGGGTGCATGCACCATGTACTTGTTTATCAGTTCTTAATAGAAATATTGGAGGTATTTCAACCTTGCAAATAAAACTGTGATTTTAAGTTACACAGTATGAGAAGAATCAAAACTGCAAATATTAAAAGCATACATGATCGCACATGTTCATTAGTCCATTGTTTGTCCTGAGCAGTTTAACTGCCCACTGTTCCTCAGAAAATTCCTGCAGGTCTTTCACATTCTTTGGTTCCCTTTCATAGGTTCACTTTTGGCGCTTTTACACTGCATGATACGACTCGGCTCGGCACGGTTCAGAACGGCACGGCACGGCTTAGTTCGGCTCGGTTTGCGTTTCCACTGTAATTTAGTACCGCTTTAGAGTGGGCGGGATTATTCACATGTCATTATAATTGCATCGCCTCTACTGCCGTGACTCCTGAAAAACGTTTTAATTCCGCGTATCTCCATCACGCTCTTGCTGGATCCGGTCCTCGGCTATCAACGAGAGGACAGACTGTACTTCCTCAACAGACAACGAAACAGCCATTTTTTGGTTGTTAAAAGAAAGGTGCGCTCATTCAAAACAGTTGCGTTCGATCCTTCACTGGCTGTGCTGATTTAAATCTAGCGGGTCTATTGTGTCTCGTGCCGCAAGTTCAATGACGCAGGCAGTGACGATTTTCTCTGGCCAATCAGTGATCAGCAGAGTTTACACGTCACGTTTTGGTAACGGTACGGTTCGCTTGGAACCTCGGCTGAGGTGGTACTAAAAAAAGTACCAGGTACCAGGTACTGTACCCAGTGGAAAACCCCTCAAAAGTGAACCGTACTGAACCGTACCATGCCATACCATGCAGTGGAAAAGCGCCATTTGATGCTGCAAAAGTAACTGGTGCTATGGTAACACCCCACAGGTTTGACGATTGTGTGAAGCCTGTATAGAAACATGCCAATTCATTGGCTGATGGCATTGACATTGCCACTCAAGGCGTTGTGTCAACAGCATCATATAAGGACTCCTCCCTGCCATCACTACTCAGATCTCTTCTTCTCTACATTCCTTTCACTTGTGTGATGGATTCACAATGTCAGTCCAAGCTGAATGAATGCTTTCCAGCTGGCCGTAATTTGTGTCCAATGCAGAGACCACTGCCATTCTTTTCTGATCTCCATAACAAGTTATCAATATCTTTGAAACAGTCATTCTCTGCACAAATCACTAATTCATCTACTTCTGCCTTCACCACCTTTGTAGGTTTCGTGTTGCAGGGTTATACAAATATACCAGCAATTGATGAAGAGCCATAGAGGAAGTGTCTCCTTCTCTAGGGGAGTCAGGTTTTTTCAATCAATATTTTTTGGTACTGCAAAAGAAAAAGTTAACCCTAGTAAGTGTTTTTCAGACCTGTCCTGGAAAACACTTTGGATGTCTCCCTTATCTAACATACCTTATTCAACTCATCAGATCATTAATAGAGACTGACAGACCTGAATAAGAGAGATGTACAAAATGTGTAGTGCTGGAGTGCTCCAGTGCAGGTTTGAAATCCCCTAGTATAGGGTATCCTGTCTTCTGCTGGCAAATAATTGGAGAAGGCATCCATATTATCCTGACTGCTTCTGCAGAACTGTCACTTTCTACCACCAGGTAGGCTCTGCCCACAAAACATGTAATTGCTATCTATAAACACCAGAATGGTCTATGGAACTGGTGTTCTCAGCATTGTCAAAAAAAAAAACCATTATCTGCTTCTGACACATCAGGCATCAGAAAAACGTATTAGCCAATGCCGACAATTAAAAAAAAAAAATAAATATCGGCCTTTACAATATATCAGTCAAACACAATTCACACAAGAACACCACAGCCTCCTGCAATTATAAGCCTACTGTATGGCTATTAAATTCTGCCCATGCACAATAACACAGTTTCAGGCAGCTCACAAACTTTAATCTTCATCTTTATAATGAATCATATCTGGGTCCAAAGAACTCAGATGTACACTACAAAGGAGTGTACTTTTAATCAGTTAGTGTGAGTTACTGTTTAGAACTATTTTATTATACATACTAGATTAGATTATTTAGCCATTTATCTTCATTGTGCAAAGTACAGAGTAAATGAAATACAGTCTACATCTAACCATAAGAAGAAATAGCAATATTAATATAATATTTAAATTAAATTATAGTATTTTTTCAAATAATTGCCAAATAAGGTACAACAATAACAGTAAAGTGCAAAATGTTCACTAGTAGCAACTGAAGTAGATATCTCTCTAAATGGAATTCTTACCAATCTCTTGATTGTAGAGCTCTGTATTGAAACATGAATGGAAATCAATAGAGATATATGAGTAATAAAGATCCATACATAGATATAGCTATCTAACTGTCATTTTTACTAGTACGATTTGAGTTGTAGTGCTCTCTAATCGAATTGTAGTAAAAATGCAATTCTGAGTAATGCTGGAAACATTAAAAGCTCTTATGGCTTGCCATACTAGAATTAATTTAGAACAGCGGTTCCCAATTCCAGTCCTCGCGGCAGAATATCCGGTTAAGTCCACTTCACAGGGCACTTACGGTCGAATAGAGCAAACGTTGTACGTGATAAGAGATACGTATGAAATATGCAGAGCGAGGAGGTGCGAGGATTGGAATTGGGAACCGCGGTTTTAGAATAATACATAAAGCAGTTATTCAACAGTGAAAACGTCAGACAAGAAGCTAGTAGGCCTAAACACTTTATGTAAATGAAGATAAACAGAAATAAATAAATATTGTTTATCAAAGTGTTATAAGTGAGCTTCTTACAAGTAATCACCTCTATTTTTTGGCAATATAGTTCAGGATTATGCCTTATTTTACCATGGCTACCAGAGCACTACAGTTAGCCTACTGCAATTATAAGCCTAGTATAAAGCCATTAAATTATGCCCATGCATAATAACATTGCTTCAGGAAGATAACAAACTCAAATCTTTATTTTAAATCTTATCTGGGTCCAAAGCACTACACAGGGATGTACTTTTGTACTTCATTAGTGTGTTAAATTAAATTAAATTCTATAGACATCTATTGCGTTGTGCATAGTACAATGAAATAATGATTCAATGAAATAAAGTTTGCATCTAACTGTAAGTTCACTTGTTTGTGGAACTACTTTCTTCCACCATGATTCAAATTTTCCTCTAGTTAAAGGGATAGTTCACCCAAAAATGAAAATTACCCCATGATTTACTCACCCTCAAATCTTCCTAGGTGTATATGACTTCCTTCTTTCAGACAAATACAATCTGAGTAATATTTAAAAATGTCATGGCTCTTCCAAGTTTTATAATGTCAGTGATTGGGTGGTAATATTCAATAGTCCAATAGAAGTTCAATAAACTGTGTCCGTCCATCATAAAAAGTGCCCCACATTGCACTGGGGGTTAATAAAGGCCTCCTGAAGTGAAAATATCAATATTTCAATAACTTCTAAAACATATTTATAACTGTTTTACACGCATACATGAGAGAGTCGCATTCCAGCGAGAGATGTAATATGTAGGCATAGCGTAAGCTCTGGTGAGAATATGCTAGTCTCGCGAGAACCAAGGTTTCTTTACAGGAGCAAGGGAAGCAAAGATTCCTTTTTTTAGCAAAGGAAAACAAGTCTCCTGTTGTTTTATATCGAAATCCTCAGACATTTTTCATAACAAATCCTCATTTTGTACTTCTAATTTGTGATCAATATTTTGTTTTGTTCTCTCCTCTGAGCTTCCGCGTTCATTATTTCTCACCATAGCTTATGCTATGTCTATGTCCTTTGTCATCCATTCTGTGGCTTGGCTCATTAGTGTTTTTTTTTTGTTATTCTATGCTTAGGCAAGAGGAAAAGTAGGAGAAAAAAATACAATTTTTTTATTGCAATACTCTTTATTTATTTTACTTAAAAGCAAAATGAATGAAAGCAATGAATAAGTCAAGTAAAGTCAAGCCATCTTTATTTATATAGCGCTTTATACAAAACAGATTGTGTCAAAGCAGCTTTACAGTGTCAAACAGGAAAATAGTTTGTCAATAATGCAAGAGGACAATAACAAAGAGTCATTTTTCAGTTAAAGTCAATTCATTGATGATTCATTGATGTCATCATCCAGTTCAGCTCTCTTCCAATAGTGTCAGTGCAAGTAGTCAAGCATCCCCAACTAAGCAAGCCAAAGGTGACAAGGAACCCAAACTCCATCTGTGACAGAAATGGAGATAAAAAACCTTGGGAGAAACCAGGCTCAGTCTGGCCAGATGAAACCAGCATGGCGTGGTTAAGTTCCAGGCTGCAACACAGGTCAGATTGTGCAGAGGACTTGTCTGGTTCCCGTGGTCTTGTCCGATGGCGTCTAGTTGATGCGGCCTTCATAGGGTATCTGTCTCTGGGGCTCATCTAGTTGACATGGCACTCAGGGCTGTAGAGGTTGTCTCTAGGTGCTGATCCACCATCTGCAGGGGCGTGTCTAGAGGGGGGGCACGGGGTGGCACCGGCCCCCCTCAAAATATACTTGGGCCCCCCCTTGTGCCCCCCAACATAGCAGACTGATCAGAGTATAATATATGCGGTGCGGTGTATTTCTATAGTCTTTGGGTGCGGGAGCAATTCGGGTGCATTTAAAACCTCATGCGCTGCCGCTGATGTCATACACTAGTGCCGCATGAAGTAGAACACACCTACTCTGGTTCACTGCAAATTATTTTCTGTATATTTACGGCGCCATTGGATTAGAGTGATGTCAATTTCACAGCTCAAACAGGAGAAGTGTGATTTTGCAGGCTGCAGACCACGTATCTGTTCATTTAAGTATTAAATTATAATTATATATATTGAAATATGTTAATATATGTTGAAAGCTCCTTAGAGTTTGTGCTTAGTTGTGCTATTCAGCTGAGATGCACCAGCACCGCTTAAAATATAAATCATTATGTTACGTTTCTTGCTGTTGTTTCAAAGATTAAAAGCACAATCACTTTCCCAAATAGTCTGCAGTAACGTGGTAAAGGCTAAAATGTGGGGTTTTAATAATCTTAGCATTCTGACACTTGGAATTTTAAGATGTAGAATAGTAAACACCTGTTTGTAAACGATTTTGTATGGTAGTCTTATATTTTAAATTTTCGTTTGCAATGTCCAAGAACAGCTTCACATTTAAATGATTTCGTCTTTAATCAGATGACAATATGGCTATTAAATATACTATTTGTGTAATATTGATGATTAAGTTAGAGGTTTGTTTATTTTTAGACAGAATTTTGTGGAAAAAATGAAAAGAGGACAAAGTCAGGCACAGCAGCAATACATTCAAGGTTTCTTCAAGAAGAAACCATGTAAAAGACAGGTAGATGCAGTGCAGGTCAGAGCCAATCCACCAGGCAGGTCCAAGTTGGCCAGCAAATTATCAGCCCTGAACCTGGCAGCACAGGTCAGAGCCGGCCAGAGAGGGCCAGTGAGGACTGCACCAGCAGCCATCTACAGTATCTGCAGAAGATGCACACACACACACACACACACACACACACACACACACACACACACACACACACACAGGGGTGTCGATATATGTTCTGGACCCCCTGAACAGCATATTGACTCGGGACCCCGCGATCGGGGGTCCTAATCTTCCCCCCTACGGCGCCCCTGCACACACACACACACATACAGTCTGTTTGGACAATAAAAGAAGTTGAGACCGATTATTGTCTGTTCAATGGTTTTTATTTATAAAAAGATAGATGCGTTGTTCAGGCACTTGTGCAGTGTCATTTTTCCCACTTGATTTTTGTGTCAAAAATCCCACTTGATTTTTTCCCATCCCCCCCACCCCCCCACCCCCCGACTGGTTCTTGGGCCCCCCTGTGCCACCCCATTAAAAAAATCATAGAAACGCCCCTGACCATCTGGTCTGGATACAGACTGGATCTGGGTGGCTATGGTGACCTCGGAATAAGAATGAAAGACACTACTATTAGCGTAGATGCCATTCCTCTCATGATCTAGCGAGTACATCGGGTGTTATGGGAAGTGTTCCTGGTTCCAGTTGCCAGGTTAAAGAGATGGGTCTTTAATCTAGATTTAAACTGACTGAGTGTGTCTGCCTCCCGAACAATGCTAGGTAGATTGTTCCAGAGTTTGGGCGCTAAATAAGAAAAGGATCTGGATCGCAGTTGATTTTGATATTCTAGGTATTATCAAATGGCCAGAGTTTTGAGATTGCAGCAGACGTGAAGGACTGTAATGCGATAAGAGCTCGCTTGCTCAAGTATTGAGGAGCCAAAACATTCAGGGCCTCATAAGTTATTAGCAAGATTTTACTAGTCAGTGCAGTTACATTGTTACAGCAGTAGGTCTTTGTGACTAAGTCAATCAATGCATCACATGTGTAATGCTTGAAGCTGATTTTTCACTTAATAGAAATCAATGATTGATTCATTGCTTTGAAAGGCGTTAACTCCAGACATGGGAAATCCCCTTAAACTTTAAAAGGATACTACAACATAGATATGACTTTAATTGATGACATTGACTATGT
Source organism: Ptychobarbus kaznakovi (assembly GCA_027422405.1). Lineage (NCBI taxonomy): Eukaryota > Metazoa > Chordata > Actinopteri > Cypriniformes > Cyprinidae > Ptychobarbus > Ptychobarbus kaznakovi. The sequence continues at coordinate 24,424 of JAPDDN010000374.1, forward strand.
TCTTTTCAAGTACATTTATATTTTATGAAGGAAATGTTTGAAAGGATAAATATATTGCTTTTGAATCTTAAATATGAAATGACAGCTATTGCACAAATACAGGCTTATTGCTTGGTAATTATAGCTACAAAACTAAAATCTCTAACCCTAAACCTACCTTTTCAATAATAAAAAAATAATACTGTAGAGTTTCATGAAATACTTTAAAAACTGGGAGAAACAAACAGGAACTTAAGGAACTTCTGCTGTCTGTCATCAATAAAATGTGATTGTATGCCTCATCAATGGGTGCCGATATGTTTTTAGAACGTTAAGCCACATAGAGTTTTTCACATGCTTTTCTGCTGCACTTCCTTTGTGTTCACGTCTTTTGCAGTGTCTGGATCATGATGATGTCTCAAAACATGCACTCAACAAAAAAAAGTTGTTGAACGAACTTAAAAAAATTAGAGTCAACTTTTTCACGAAATTGAATTACATTTTTCCACCAAAATCTAATTTGTTTGAAATGAGTTGTTGTAATCTTGTTGTATAAACTTAAATTCCTTCAGTGAAGATTACAAAAAAAAATTGGTCATTCCTACTAGATAAAGTTTTGCCATGACATGCCTGTGAACAAAACAACAGCAGGGCACAGTAAAATATAAAATATGATAAGCAAATAAAGAAACATACAACAGATAAATTAGGTATATACATACAAAATAGACAATGTAAATAGGCAAATTATATATGTAATAGTTGCAATCCAGCCGCTACATTGTGATTTTAACATCAGTAGCCTACACTCAAAAAAATAATTAATTGGATGAATTGTAATTCAGTTGGGCCAACTCAGTTTGATCAAATATAGTTTTAATTAAATTGATACATTGATGAAGTGATGTTTTTATGCTTGCTAAAACATTTAACTGGATAATAAATTGTTTCTACACTCAAAATAAATTATTTGTTGGATTTACTTAACTTTAGGCATTAGCCAATTTGTTAGGCATAGCATATGATGATATTGTTACATCCATGGCATGCCCATAATTGTTTCTTTGTTATTAAAACAACTTTGTTTCATGTTAGCTGGTCCTCAACCCAAGCACATGCTCTACACTTTACCACAATGGTAACCCCCCAAAACACTAACATACCAGAAACTCTTTTAAATACAAACATAAAAGAACATTAAACATTAACAAGTCTCCCAATTTTATCATCTAAATAAAAAATGCCTAAAATAACATTTTATTTCAAGATTTACTCTCCTTATCCAGCCCTGTGCAAAGCATGATGGGAAGGGAAATCCACTTCCTAGTTACACAAGTAAAATCATTTATGTTCTTTCAAAATGAAAATATTGAGTTGAGCCAAAACGCAACTGTTTCGAGTCAGTTTAACACAACACAATTGTATAAATGGGAAACCTAACATAATGGTGTTAAATGAAAATTATTTTTTTAAATAAACTGAACAGTGTTGGAGAATTTTTTTTTTGAGTGAGGGGCTCAAGTCAAAAGGAATGTAAATTAAAAAAAATAAAAAGACACCTTGTGTTTTTGTCCAAATTCCACTGCCGTGTCTTGCTTTTTTTCAAAGCAAAAACACATTATGTGTGATTTGTTAATGCCTTTTAGAATGTCCTGCGATGGGGTCCACCAAAGGGGTGCGGCCCCCACTCACCACGGGGTCTGCGGGGGTGTCCTGTGAGCCCATGCGGCTGACTCATGAATTGTTAAAATTGTTACAAAAAGTATAAGGTATCATTTTGAAAAAAATAAAATAAATCACCCATGTACCTTGGTATCACCCATCAGTGCAGCTACAAAAATGAGAAGGGTGAAGTAAAAGAAGATCAGAGGCAGTGATCAGCGATTCTTGGTGGAGTGGCTTTGATGACTTCCGCTAATTGGCCGTTTTGTTGTTGGGGTGTAGTGGGCACCCCCAACTTGTAGTAGGCATAAACAGTCACAGGTATTTTTACCCATTGGTAAATTATCAGCGCTCATGCAAGGCCTCTCAGCCAATCAGATTCAAGGGCCAAAACTAATTATTGTGTATGTAGATATATACTGTATGGAATTGTTGTCAGATGCAACATTCTTACATGCTTTTTCCTCTGTATTTGCAGTTCTGTCTCCAGAACCTAATGCTCTTGTCAAAACTCTACGCAAACTCCCCATTCTGCATGATGAGAAGTACGCAGAACAGACAAAGCTGTATGAATATTACAAGCCTGAGGAGAAAACACTGGTGCTTCCGTAAGTTCCCACGCAAACATGTAATCAGGTTTGTTAATTAAGGATGTGGTTCTCAACTGATTTTGCTTCAGGACTCACACAGTAGCAAAATCAAAAAGAACAACAAGCGTGCAATGGACCAGTCTCAACGCATTGATCAAACAATCTTTATTAGTATTAGCCACAACACCATAAATTTAGACTGGACACACAACCTTTAATGTCAATAACAAAAGATAAAAGCACGTTTTCCTCCTTTGTAAAAGTGTATAGGTTTATTTATTGTGGTCTTGTCCCACCAGTTATAATATGCAGAGACAACTATAAGCAAGACATGACTTTGGTGCAGCACATATCTGTTTGTCCAAATAAAAGCACATTGGGGAGTTACTGGGAAATCTATTTAAACACAGTCATTATTTTTGCAGATCAATTTGGTTCTAGTGGCCAAGACATTACACACTTCACTTTGTTAAACACACTATGTTTCATGTTTCATGTAAACACATTAATCCAGTGGTTCTCAATTCCAGTTCAAGTTCAAGTTCAAGTTGAGCTTTATTGTCATTCCGCTACATGATGGGGACATACAGTGGAACGAAATGTGTGCCTCACGGGTCCACGGTGCTACATAAATACAGACATAAATACAGACATACAACAATGAAGTAAAACACTATAAACCTATACACGAACTAACCTACTGACAGATTTTGACTAAGTATACTATATATATTGTTTTACCTATACAACTAAAGATAAAGATAAAGATAAAAAATACAAACTATGCGATGCTTCACATAAATACTGTACATGTGCAGAGAGAAACATTGTGAGTCAAGCAGCTAGTGAGGAACAGTACAAAATGATTTGTGGTATGCATGAGCATGTAAACATACATATATTGCTGAGTCTTTTGTGGGATTGTGTACACATAGCAGTGTTTGGAAAAGTGTTCAGTGCATAGAGGAGAGTGTGCTGCTACAGGTGGTTTGTACAAGCCCACTCACCTGTGTGTAGCACACTTGAATTGCACAAAAAAGTTCACAGCTTTTTCTTTGGTGTGGTAAGGTTGGAGGGTGTTTGGGGGGGGGGGGGGGTTCAGGAGGTAGGGATTTGTATGGGGTTTCAAAGGGGGGCGGGGTGATCTGAGTTCAGGGCTCTCACAGCCTGGGGGAAAAAGCTGTTGAGCAGTCTGGCGGAGCGGGCTCTGATACTCCGGTACCGTCTACCTGAGGGTAGGAGCTCGAAGAGACTGTGGGAGGGGGGGGTGGGGTCCTTCATGATGCTGTTGGTTTTACTGGAGCATCGTGCGAGGTAAATGTCCAGGATGGATGGGAGAGGGGCACCGATGATCTTTGCAGCCGTGTGTTCACTGTCGCTGGAGGGTCTTACGGTCAGCAGCACTGCAGTTCCCGTACCAGACAGTGATGCAGCTGGTCAACACACTCTCAATGGTGCCCCTGTAGAATGTGGTGAGGATGGGTGGAGGGAGACTTGCTCTTTTCAGCCGCGGGAGAGAAAGTGTAGACGCTGTTGTGCCTTCTTGGAGAGTGACATGGTGTTGGTGGACCAGGTGAGATCCTCCGTGATGTGCACCCCCAAGAATTTAGTGCTGCTGACTCTCTCCACAGTCGAGCTGTCGATGGTCAGTGGGGGGTGGTCAGTGGAGTCGTCCTCCTGAAGTCCACCACAACCTCCTTTGTCTTCTCCACATTGAGGGACAGGTTGTTAGCGCCACACCATTCAGCCAGCTGTGCCACTTCCTCTCTGTAGTGTGTTTCATCGTTGTTGTTGATGAGACCTACCACTGTTGTGTCATCAGCGAACTTGATGATGTGGTTGGAGCTGAACTTGGCAGTGCAGTCGTGGGTCAGCAGCGTGAAGAGCAGCGGGCTGAGCACACAGCCCTGTGGGGCACCTGTGCTCAGTGTGGTAGTGCTCGAGGTGTTGTGGCCGACACGGACTGACTGAGGTCTTCCGGTTAAAAAGTCCAGGATCCAATTACAGAGGGAGTTGTTAAGGCCCAGCAGGTTTAGTTTGTTTATGAGCTGTTGTGGGATTATTGTGTTGAATGCCGAGCTGAAGTCAATGAACAGCATTCTAACATAGGAGTCTTTGTTGTCTAGGTGGGTGAGAGCCAGGTGGAGGGTGGTGGAAATTGCATCGTCCGTAGAGCGGTTTGGACGGTATGCAAACTGGAGCGGATCGAGTGTGTTGGGGAGGCTGGTTTTGATTTTTTGCATGACTAACCTCTCAAAACACTTCATAATGATTGGAGTCAGTGCTATGGGACGGTAGTCGTTTAGGCAGGACACAGGTGATTTCTTTGGTACCGGTATGATCGTTGTGGATTTTAGACATGTGGGGACGACTGCCTGGCTCAGCGAGGTGTTGAAGATATCTGTTAGGACATCCGTCAGCTGTGCAGCACAGTCTTTCAGTACACGGCCAGGTATGTTGTCAGGACCCGCAGCCTTTCGTGGGTTAATCCTGGATAGGGTCTTCCTTACGTCGGCTGCAGACAGACAGAGCGCCTGGTCGTTGGGAGGTGTGGGAAGTTTTGTGCAGGTGTGTCATTCTGCATTTCAAACCGTGAATAAAAGTGGTTGAGTGTATCGGGGAGGGATGGATCATCATCACAGGCCTGTGGCGGGGGCTTGTAGTCAGTGATGGTCTGAATGGCTTGCCACAGGCTCCGTGTGTCTCTGCTGTCCGTGAAGTGATTGTTAATTTTTGAGCATATGACCGTTTTGCATTTTTGATGCCACAGGACAGATTGGCTCTTGCTGTTTTGAGGGCTGCTTTATCTCCTGATCTGAATGCTTCATCTCTGGTCTTTAGCAGCCCACGAACCTCTGCTGTCATCCACGGCTTTTGATTTGCACGTGTGGTGATGGTCTTGGTGACTGTCACATCATCCATGCACTTTTTGATGTAGGCAGTCACAGTTCCAGTGTACTCCTGCAGGTCTGTTTGGTTATTGTAGGTGGCTGCCTCTTTAAACATGTTCCAGTCTGTGCACTGAAAGCAGTCCTGTAGTGTTGAGGTAGCATTCTCTGGCCAAATTGTGATGAGTTTTTGAACCGGTTTGGTGAGTTTCAGAAGTGGTCTATATGCTGGGATTAGCAAAACAGAGATGTGGTCGGAGTATCCGAGGTGGGGGGCGGGGTACAGCTTTGTAAGCGTTCTTTTCTGTTGTGTAAACAAGGTCCAGTGTGTTATTTCCCCTTGTTGCAATTTTACATGTTGGTAGAACTTTGGCAAAACTGTCTTTAAATTTGCGTGGTTGAAGTCACGGCTATGATGAAAAAAACGTCGGGGTTATTTGTTTGTTGTTCACTGATGGCGCTGTACAGTTCACGAAGTGCGTCCTTAGTATTTGCACACGGGGAATGTACACGCGACAAATAACAATGGCCGTGAACTCCCGCGGCAGATAGAACGGTCGACATTTCACAAACATAAACTCCACTAACGGTGAACAGTGTTTTGATACTACCGCAGCATGTTACACCATTCTTTGTTGATATACAAACACAAGCCACCACCGCGTGACTTACCAGAAAGTGTTGTATCTCGGTCTGCTCGATAGCAGGTTAGCCTGTTCAACTGAATGGCGGAGTCGGGATTTTGTTGTTTAGCCATGTTTCAGTGAAAACAAACACACAACAATCCCTTGCCTCATGCTGTGTAGACCGACTGAGTTGAATTAAGTCCAGTTTATTTTCCAGAGAGCGAACGTTTGAAGCATGAGTGTTGGGAGAGGCGGTCTTGTGGGATTAGCTCTTAGCCTAGCTCGTATACCTCCGCGCTTACCGCGCTTCCGTCCTCTCTCACACCGCTTGCGACGCCGCCTTGTGTGGGTAGCATCAGTAGGCGAGGCCGTGGTCTCGAGGTTCGGCTTCCGAAGTAAACAAAGGCCTTGTAGCTTCTCAGCAGCCTCTGGACGAGAGTTGGTGTTTGTATGCGTTGCCGATATCCAAAAGGCTTTGGCGATCATAGATGTGTTCCGGAGAGAATTCCTTATGAATTCGCGGTAAATCAACAATGTTTTGAGACGAACAAACAACATTAAACACATAAAAGCACCGTCTTTTGGACCCGGAGCGGCCGCTGCGTTAGATCGCGCTGCCATCTTGGATTTAATGATTAATAAGTGGCGTTTATCATTAATAGATTAGTTAATAGATTAAAGTACTGGGGGTACCACTGCTCTGCACATTTTGGGCCAGTTTTACTAAACAGGGCAAATTAACGCGAGAGCACTACTCCAAAACAGCGCTGTTGAGCGTGGAAATTTCTGCGGGTGATTTACTAACAATGCGCAAATTAAATAACACAGACGCAACATCTCATTTACATATCAACCAACGCAATATACTAAGTGCAGTGCAAATTAGCATAGTCGCAAATAAAGAAATAAAAAAGCCAGAGTACATTGAAAATGAAGGATTGCAAGAAGTTTTTATAGACCTGGTATGTGTGAATCTTAGTTGAGGGTTCCAAGTTGTCTTTTATTTCCTGAAGAAAATAAAAATAACATGGCTTGGCAAACAATATGTTTGGATAATGTGTTCTTCTGGCATTCCAAATAAATTAATACGTGTTTAGAAAAATCCTCTCCGTTCTACCACGCGCTCTCTGTTCTCTGTGGTGCCTCTCCTAGCAACAATAATTGCAGCCATTTCAAGTGCAAAATAGTTTAAGACATGCTTTTTTGGGGTGTTAAATAATGGCGCAAATACCAGTAATTTGACTAGCGCAAACGTTAGTGAATCTCATTGCGTGATTCATTTGAATACTCTCCTCCCATACATTTTGCGTCTGAAAGGGAAACTCCTACAACTGCATATTCAATAAGGTCAGGTGCAAAAATAACTGTGTCCATGCCTTTTCAGCGCTAATTCGTCACTGCACATCTTTAGTAAATCTTGACAGTATTATTTTAACGCCAAAAGACGGTTTGCACTGGCGCAAACTGTTAGTAAAACTGGCCCTTAGTGTCTCTCTTATCTGAAGCCCTCGGTTCAAGGATCTCCCTCTTAACAAGCTGATGATCTGAATCCGGAGCATTAAATAAGGAAGACATACAAAACATGCAGAGCAGTGGTACCCCAAGACTGGAATTGATAACCACTGTCTAAATCTATCTGATTGAGCTTGATCCGAATTAAAATTGGATCTGATTGGAAGGAGTGGTGTAGACATTTTCTAATCTGATCGAGAGGACATGTAAACACTTGATCGGATTGAAACCGAAATGGGTAAGAACTGCGCATGTGCAATGACTCAGAAATGGCATAATGACGTGATGCATGGAACAAGTTGTTGTTTTTGTAGATTGAAGTATCATAAATGACTGTCGTGTTATTCTAAAATTCTCCTTCCACTTATCCAATTATCCTCTGTAAAGTGGAGCAGAACGATTTAGATGGCAGCGCGATTTAACGCAGCGGCCACTCCGGGTCCCAAAGACGGTGCTTTTATGTCGTTTAATGTTGTTTGTTCATCTCAAAACATTGTCGATTTACCGCAAATTCATAAGGAATTCTCTCCGGAACACATCTATGATCGCCAAAGCCTTTTGGATATCGGCAACGCATACAAACACCAACTCTCGCCGGAGGCTGCTGAGAAGCTACAAGGCCTTTGTTTACTTCGGAAGCCGAACCTCGAGACCGCGGCCTCGCCTACTGATGCTACCCACACAAGGCGGCATTGCAAGCGGTGTGAGAGAGGACGGAAGCGCGGTAAGCGCGGAGGTATACGAGCGAGGCTAAGAGCTAATCCCACAAGACCGGTGTTGTGCCGAAATCTGCACCCCTGCCAGATTATGCATCCCCTCATTGAAATCGCTACCTGATTGCCTAATCCCAACCCCACCCCTAATCCTAACCCCTCCCCCACACCTACGCGTAAACCTACCAATACTAGGGGATGCATAATCTGGCAGGGTGCAGAATTCGGCACGACACCGGCTCTCCCAACACTCATGCTCTCTAACGTTCGCTCTCTGGAAAATAAACTGGACTTAATTCAACTCAGTCGGTCTACACAGCATGAGGCAAGGGATTGTTGTGTGTTTGTTTTCACTGAAACATGGCTAAACAACAACATCCGCCATTCAGTTGAACAGGCTAACCTGCTATCGAGCAGACCGAGATACAACACTTTCTGGTAAGTCACGCGGTGGTGGCTTGTGTTTGTATATCAACAAAGAATGGTGTAACAATTCTGCGGTAGTATCAAAACACTGTTCACCGTTAGTTGAGTTTATGTTTGTGAAGTGTCGACCGTTCTATCTGCCACGGGAGTTCACGGCCATTGTTATTGGTGCAGTTTACATTCCACCGTGTGCAAATGCTAAGGACGCACTTCGTGAACTGTATTGCGCCATCAGTGAACAGCAAACAAAAAACCCTGACGGCTTTTTCATTGACCACTGAGTGCATCGCTGCTGGAGATGCCAAACCACTGACACTGACATGGCGTGACACCGGCCAGTTCTTCCTGCCACTTACACAAGGGAAGAAACTGGCTCAACGCGGAGACTGTAGAATCTCGCGAAGGTGTTCGGTGTCGCCCAGCCTGCAGCTCTACAGAAGTCTGCCAGAGAGGCGCCATGCGCCAACGCCTAGGAGCAGGCAACACTCCATGTGGAGTGAGCCCTCACCCCCAGGGGGCACGGCTCACCTTGGGATTGGTACGCCAAGGTGATGGCATCCACTATCCAGTAGCCAACCTCTGCTTGGAGACAGCCTTCCCTTTCTGCTGACCTCCGTAACAGACCAAGAGCTGCTCAGAGCTTCTGAAGCTCCGGGTGCGGTCCACATATATGCGCAATGCTCTTACGGGACACAGCAACGCCAAGGCTGGGTCTGCCTCCTCCGAAGGCAGTGTTTGCAGGTTCACCACCTGATCGCGGAAGGGCGTGGTGGGAACCTTGGGCACGTATCCAGGCCGGGGTCTCAGGAAAATGTGAGAGTAGTCTGGCCCGAACACAAGGCACTCTTCGCTCACCGAAAATGCTTGGAGGTCCCCGACCCTCTTAATGGAAGTGAGCGCGGTCAGGAGCGCTGTCTTAGCCGACAGGTATTTCAGCTCGACTGAGTCCAGCGGCTCAAAGGGACCCCTCTGAAGTCCAGCCAGGACGATAGAGAGGTCCCAGGAGGGCATCAGGGGTGGCCTAGGGGGATTCAACCTCCTGGCACCCCTCAGGAACCTCACAATGAGATCATGCTTTCCCACACTCTGTCAGAGAGAGAGGCGCGATCGCAGCGCTGCCATGGTTACACGCTCAGAACGAACGCATAAACCATCCACGAACGCAGCTTCAGCGCGCTGGATGCCCAGACACTGAAGACAACGATCGTGGCTGTCGACGGAGGATAGGAAACGACCGCAACCAAGAGGACACGGCCGGAACGGCGTCTTTAAAAAGACGCGAACCGACCGTGATTTGCTCTTTTAGGAAATCTGCTCTTTTAGTTGAAGTGCCCAGGGGAATCGCTGCAGACAGGGACACCGCTGTTTGCACCGTAACGCCAACCAGAACAGCTTCCAGACAGAAGATGAATGGCTTTGTGGAGATCAACACGTTCATCCACTCGGCTCTGAAGCAAAAATCTGATGAGTGGATGCACCTGTCGCCTATTTATACCTGTTTGCACGGGGAGTGGCTCAGGTATGCAAAATCCACTAGCCAATATTCATTGGCGTTTTCTCTTAAAGTCAGAGATGATTGGGGCTCCCAAGTGAATCCCCTATGTCGTCACAACATAACTTGTAGTGACCGACAGATAGGGAACTGTGGTTTATCACACCTGATTTCAGTTTCTCTAGCCACACCCAGGCCTGATTACTGCCACACCTGTTCGCAATCAAGAAATCACTTAAATAGGACCTGCCTGACAAAGTGAAGTAAACCAAAAGATCCTCAAAAGCTACACATCATGTTGAGATCCAAAGAAATTCAGAACAAATGAAAAAAACGTAATTGAGATCTATCAGTCTGGAAAAGGTTATAAAGCCATTTCTAAAGCTTTTGGGACTCCAGCGAACCAAGTGAGAGCCATTAACACAAATGGCAAAAACATGGAACAGTGGTGAACCTTCCCAGGAGTGGCTGGCCGAACCAAAATTACCCCAAGAGTGCAGCGACGACTCATCCAAGAGGTCACAAAAGACCCCACAAAAACATCTAAAGAACTGCAGGCCTCACTTGCCTCAGTTAAGGTCTGGTTATACTCCAAAAAAGAGACTCAAAAATGGCCTCTCAGTTCCAAGATGAAAAACCTGCTGCTGAGCAAAAATAACATAAAAGCTCGTCTCAGTTTTGCCAGAAAACATCTTGATGATCCCCAAGACTTTTGGGAAAATACTCTGTGGACTGACGAGACAAAAGTTAAACTTTTTGGAAGGTGTGTGTCCCATTACATCTGGCGTAAAAGTAACACAGCATTTCAGAAAAAGAACATCATACCAACAGTAAAATATGGTGGTGGTAGTGTGATGGTCTGGGGCTGTTTTGCTGCTTCAGGACCTGGAAGACTTGCTGTGATAAATGGAACCATGAATTCTGCTGTCTACCAAAAAATCCTGAAGGACAATGTCCGGCCATCTGTTCGTGACCTCAAGCTGAAGCGAACTTGGGTTCTGCAGCAGGACAATGATCCAAAACACACCAGCAAATCCACCTCTGAATGGCTGAAGAAAAACAAAATGAAGACTTTGGAGTGGCCTAGTCAAAGTCCTGACCTGAATCCTATTGAGATGCTGTGGCATGACCTTAAAAAGGCGGTTCATGCTCGAAAACCCTCCAATGTGGCTGAATTACAACAATTCTGCCAAGATGAGTGGGCCAAAATTCCTCCACAGTGCTGTAACAGACTCATTGCAAGTTATCGCAAACGCTTGATTGCAGTTGTTGCTGCTAAGGGTGGCCCAACCAGTTATTAGTTTTAGGGGGCAAGCACTTTTTCACACAGGGCCATGTGGGTTTGGATTTTGTTTCCCCTTCATAATATAAAACTTCATTCAAAAACTGCATGTTGTGTTTCCCTTGTGTTATCTTTGAATAATATTTAAATTTGTTTGTTGATCTGAAACATTAAAGTATGACAAACATGCAAAAAAAAAAAAAAATCAGGAAGGGGGCCAACACTTTTTCACACCACTGTATATATATATATAAAAGCACTTTACAATCATGTGGGGGGTCTCTCCTCAACCACCACCAGTCCACGGTACCACGGCGCCAGTGCGCTCACCACACACCAGCTACAGGTGGAGAGGAGAGAGAGATAGAGTCAATCAAGTGGATGGGGATTATTAGGAGGCCATGACTGACAAGGGCCAGTGGTGGCAATTTGGCCAGGACACCGGGGTTACACCCCTATTCTTTACGAGAAGTGCCATGGGATTTTTAATGACCACAAAGAGTCAGGACCTCGGTTTCACGTCTCATCCGAAAGACGGTGCTTTTTGACAGTATAGTGTCCCTGTCACTATACTGGGGCGTTAGGACCCACACAGACCACAGGGTGAACAGCCCCTGCTGGCCTCACTAACACCTCTTCCAACAGCAACCTAGTTTTTCCCGGGAGGTCTCCCATCCAGGTACTGACCAGGCTCAACCCTGCTTAGCTTCAGTGGGCAACCAATCTTGGGCTGCAGGGTGATATAATGTAAAAATATTATCTCCCTTTGAAAATAATTGTTGTTGTTTTGTTTTGATTTTGTCTGCCTTTTTTTACTTGGTTTAACATAACTAAATGAGATGTTGATTGATTTTTGAAGCTTGTTGTCATTGTATCAAATCTCAAATCTGTGTGGACTTCAATCGGGTCTCATTTTATCATTTTCTTTATTTTTCTCACCTCAGACGATCTAAACTGGACAAGAGGGTTGTGTATACATTTTTAGAGTACTCTCCCCTGCTCGACTCGAGCAATATGACCCCAAATGACTGGAGCACTATTGGAAAAGACATTGAGGTGCCTTTTTAATCATCTCTATGCACACAATGTTTTCACTTTAGACATTGCCAACACAGAAATACTGATAGAACTTGTACATTGATGAGATGTTTGTTCAGAACAAACCTTCTTATCTGGGCAATGTAATTTTTGAAGAGAGTTCCACTTTCTGAAATATTGCACAAAAATTCCCTGGGATGTAGAACAGTTGTTGTTGTTGTTGTTTTTTGTGACATTTATGATTTGGAATACGTGTGAATTCATTCTTGTAAGATAAAACATTTAAATAAAAATTATTTCAAATAAAAAAACGAATAGCTAATTTACTCAGTAAATTACAAATTTAGGAAATTACCTAATTGTAGAGAACCTTTGCATTTCTTATCAACAGTTCTGTGAAAAAGGCTAGCAAAAAAAAAATCACCGGTCAGTGCTGAGAAATTCACAAATTTTTTTTTTTTCACAGAAATACTATGAGCAGTATGATGGTTTTGTCGTCCTGCACGGCACAGACACAATGTCTTACACCGCCTCTGCCTTATCCTTCATGTGTGAGAACCTGGGAAAGCCTGTCATCCTCACCGGCTCACAGGTAACACATTTTAAAAGCATAGTTCATCCCAAAATGAGTTTGGATAATCATGAGGGCAAAATAATCACATCATTTTCATTGTTTTTAAGTTAACTATTATTTAACTGTCTTGTGTATGGCAGGTGCCCATCTTTGAGATGAGGAGTGATGGAAGGGACAACCTCTTGGGGGCGCTGTTGATTGCAGGACAGTTTGTCATCCCTGAGGTGAGAGTGGCTTCTTTTCACAGAGATGCTTTTATAGCCATTGCCAGTGCTTGAAGTGGGCCGGTACGGACCAGTATGCAATACTGGCACTTCTATATTTTAGTCTTTAGCATACTCGCACTTTTTTGTGTGTACCGGCACTTCTGTCACGTTGCCGGTACTCAGAGTCAAAGCCTCAGTGTGATTAGAAATAACACTATATAAATCACACTACCAGGAGGGGTCACCTCTCATCTTGACAAATCACGTGAATGAATGCAAGCGGAGTCTGTCTACCGCAGGGTTTTCAATATGTGGGGCGCGAGAGCCATACATTTTCAAGTACATCATACATTTTGAAGTACATATTTAGCTGTTTAAATTGTCAAGTCGTATTGTTCAAATAGAGTGACATAAGCACAGACAGCACAAATACGTAAACACCTATTCACCACCTGTCACACAAGTCGGTACAAGTTCAATCGGCCCATGATAAGGTGTTCCAATGAAGGCTGACACAGCTAAAATTAATAGAAATTGTGGGGAAATGCTATGTAGCACCAGAAAGGGAAATGTAAACTTACTGAAAACTGTTTGAATTGAGTAAGGGACAAGAAAATAGCCCACTATCTCTGTTTCTTCACAGGTTTGCCTCTATTTTCATCATAAGCTCTACCGAGGCAATCGTGTCACCAAAGTGGACTCTGAAAGCTTTAAAGCATTTGCCTCACCAAACTTGCCGCCATTAGCCAATGCTGAAGTCAACATCAACAGTAATTCCAGTTCTTTTAACATGTATGGGCTGTAGTTAGAAATCTGTCTATTAAGCTAGTGATGCTTGAAAACACTGGAATAACATGCAAACTGAGCATAACTCGAAGCTTGCCAATGGAGCAGCTATGCTATATGTTGGAGCGCTGCCCACAAGGCTATTGCTCTGACAATATATTTGATCATTTGTATGAATATATAATAATAGTGTATGATATTAATTATAATAAGAAAATGTTTAAACTATAAATATTGAAGTAAGAAGTATTGCATATCACACTATAGGACACTGTTTGCAATTTCATGTTAACTTCCCCATTACTGATGTAATTGTAATCTTTTTTCTGATGTAAAAATTAGCATTTCTCATTGTTTAGTTAACTGGGACACTGTGTGGCAACCCAGCACAGCTGCCAAATTCACGGTCTACACACAAATGAACCACAATGTGGGTCTCCTGCGACTCTTCCCAGGGATCACTACTAATACAGTAAGCATGTGTTATAATCTGAAATCAAATGAAATTTAAATTTTGTTGGTCGATTACAAATAAAAGGTGTTCACGAAAAAAAAAAAAAAAAAAGGGTAAATTATTTTAAAAATCGAATTTTTAAAACACATGCACCAAGTTTTTGGAAATGTACTCAGTATATTCATTTTGATTTCATATAGTTCATAGAAGAAAACAAATTATACAATTTTCAATGGTGTAATCATTAAGTAAAAATTACATATTTTCCAAAACATATTTTTCTTATGTCTTGAATACAGTAAATATATTTTTCAAGATAAAAAAGTGTTTTTTTTTCTTTAAAATTTAATTATTAACCTTTCCAAAAAGTCAAGTTATTTTAAGAGACTCAACTGCAGTGATCCTCTCTGTAATGTTATTTATGTTTAGTTTTTTTGTTGTTGTTGTTTTTTCTGTATGTTGATTGCATCAGACTAGTTTGTTTTTCAGTTATTAAACAGTATAGAAGTTGTTGGGTCTTTTTTTATAATAATAAATAATTATGCCACATTACTTGAGATTTTACCTTCAATAATTTTTAATGTGGCTTTTTTTCATAATGATATCATAATCAGGGATCACATTGACATTTTTTTTATTTTATGCACCCCAAAAATATTACAATTAACTTTAATTCTGAAATTAAAAAATGTGTTTATCATATAAGAGGTATGAATGAATTAGATTTTAATGTATTTTTGAATAATAATAAGTAATCTATAATAAGTATTAATATGGTTAACATTATTGTGGTTTTATAAATAATATGTTAAGATTATGGCAATAATATTAAATAATATTAGATTTGAAAAAGAAGCATTACCACTGGGATACCCCAATCCCAATAGATAAAATCAAGTCCCATCCTCCAATTTTATTTATTTTTATTTCATAGTTCTGTGTTCTGTTTTGCTCAGCATTAATTTGTATCATGGAAATAAAATAGCTTGTGAATATTTAATGTTGATTTCAAGTGGTTCAATATAATATTGCATTTTCAGATGTTTAAATGAGATCTATTCTTTAATCAGGTCAAGGCCTTCTTGAATGCTCCCATTGAGGGTGTCATTTTGGAGACCTACGGCAGCGGTAACGCCCCTGACAACCGTCCTGACTTGCTGAATGAGATCCATAAAGCGACCCAGAGAGGACTCATCATGATCAACTGCACCCAGTGCCTCAGGGGCTCGGTCACAATATCATACGCCACTGGCCAGGTATGGGTGTTTGCTTGAGAAAGGCCTCATATGGATGTTTCCAGAAGTGTGTAATCCTTTAATGTTCTCTCTCAGGCTCTGAGTAAGGCCGGTGTGGTTGCTGGGTTTGATATGACTCCGGAAGCTGCTCTTTCAAAACTCTCCTATGTGCTGGCAAAACAAGATCTCAGTACAGAAGAGAAGAAAAAGGTATGCAAACAAATTTTTGTGAAAAATACACATCTAAAATAGTGAGTGACAATTTTGAGTCTTCCAGGACAGCTTGCACAGTACAGTGTTAGTAATGTTACTTTACATTTTCAAAACATGTTAATGGTTCATTAGATGATGAGTCGCAATCTGCGTGGTGAGATGGTGGCTGACTTAGAGGGGGCAAAGCTTTCTCTCAGCGACAGTCGCTTTATTCAGATTATAGCCAAGACCCTCAGCATTGGCTGTAAAGAGGTGAGCAGACCATATATCCAGACTTTCTGCTTCTGTTATTGCTATTCTGGTCTAGTTTATATATCTCCATGATGAACAAACATATTCAGAACTAGAGGAGGATTTGATGAACAGTTGTAATCCACTATAATATTATTGATGTCCTTAGGAGCTTGAAGCCATACGAGATGCACTAATGCCCACTCTGGCATGTGCTGCTGCTAAGAACGGAGAAACTGAGACTTTAGAGGCCATAAGGGAAATGGTAAGCATTTGGGTGTTTGCAGTAACAGCACATGCCTATGCAATGACTGTACTGTGTGACTCTTTGTTAAAGAAACTTCCACACAAGCATCCTTATTAAACAGATGATGCTTGACAAAAAAACGGCACTATGAATGTTCAGAAAGAGAAGCAAAAGTAAAACTATTAAACATCATAAAATGTAATGTTTTAAATTTATTCTTCTACAGTTCTTACTACTGAATTTATTTTCTTTTACACTGAATAAATTAAATTGTTACCACAAACTGCTGTGAATAGAATCAGGCAAAAAAGAGACACAGGAAATTACAGGTTTTATTTGTTATTTTTATTTTTTAATAGGGAACTAACTTGAATAAGGCAGATTATGATGGCCGCACTCCCCTTCACATTGCTGCATGTGAGGGGAATCTGAATGTTGTGGAGTATCTGCTGGGTAAAGGGGCCACCATCTTTGCCAAAGATCGCTTTGGCGATACACCCCTTCGCAATGCCATTCACCTCAGGTAGGACAGGCCAAAAAGCCTGGATGGTTTAGCTTATTTATGCTTTAGAAAGTTTCTAAATATGTATGAATGTTTTGCCGCAACAAAGTTCTGTCGCCGTATAGCCAAATAGTTTTGATAATTTGAATTATACTGTGTTGAGAATAAAAAAAATAAAAAATAATAAATAAAAAAAACATTTTGTCAATCAGCAAATGAAGAATAGAACAAATATAGCTATATTTCTTGAACTACTGCTCACATTCTTTCTTACCTGCCTCAAAGTAACAGTCACACTGATGGGCCATTAGGGGATGTCCCGTTGTCTCTCAGGTGTGAATCACTAAATATTCATTGCCATTGTCACTGCCTCACATATAGGCTTTCGATCACAAAACATGCCTTTAAAAATTTAAATCAATATATTGTTTTCTGTGAAGGAGTACACCGGATGATTTTCACATCATTTTGTGAAGTAAATATTCTAGCCTACAAGACTGATTACACAAAAGTCTTATTCAGAACTATTCGGTATGGGTTGTATGGACTTATTTCAGCAACAACAAAAAAAATCCCAAAACTTACTAACCACGCATAATATTTTTTTTCCTAAAAAATACAAACATGTACATCCATCTTGCTCACATATTATTGTAGCACAGTTTGTGCTGAAAAAAATTGCATGTTGGCCAATAGTATGTTACAAGTAGCTGAAATAAGCACAAATGCCCCCAAATCACCTCAGACCCCAGAGGGTTAACACACCACTGTTACAGCCATTAAAGCACCATTTTTGTAACAAATCCTCCAACTTCAACAATATATTTTAAGACAATAGGGTCAATGAAATGACACTTCTTTTTTGGATCTATTAATTTATTCAAACATATATTAAAAAGGTAATCCAAACATACAATAACTTAAATACACCTCTTCTATGGTAGACATGTTTTGAATTTCTGAATTAAAATATTTTTGAGGTTTTCTGTGTCTGGGGCATGAAGTCAAAAACTGTCCTAATATCACAATAAGAAAAAGAATGCCATTAAGATGAAAATCTTGATTTTAAAAACTAGACAAAACTTTGTCACAGACAAAACTAGAACAATCAGTAACCAGTTCCCACCTCCACACACACAGGACCTCCAACCAACCACATCCACTGCTCAAACTCCCATCTTCTCCTTCTGTCCCCTCACCGAGGCGGAAGTATCCAAACTTCTCCTCTCCAGCCATCCTACAACATGTCCTCTTGACCTAATCCCCTCAAACCTTCTCCAAGCAATCTCTCCCGCACTCTTACCAGCACTCACACACATCATCAACACATCTCTCCGCACAGGCATGTTCCCCACAGCGTTCAAGCAGGCTCGGGTAACCCCACTGCTCAAAAAAACCTACATTAAACACTTCTCTTTTAGAAAACTACAGACCTGTCTCTCTCCTTCCATTCGTAGCGAAAACACTCGAACGAGTTGTCTTCAACCAGCTCTCACTGTTTCTTTCACAGTACAACAAACTGGATGCTAAACAGTCAGGTTTCAGGAGTGGCCATTCAACAGAGACTGCGCTACTCTCAGTCACTGAAGCCCTGCGAATTGCAAAAGCCGATTCCAAATCATCAGTTCTCATTCTGCTGGATCTTTCTGCCGCTTTTGACACTGTCAATCATCAGATCCTCCTGTCCACCCTCTCATCGCTGGGCATCACTGGGATTCCACTTCGCTGGTTTGAATCCTATCTCACCGGTAGGTCTTTTAGGGTGGCCTGGGGAGGGGAGGTATCCAAAGCACATCAACTGGTCACTGGGGTTCCTCAGGGGTTCTTGGACCCCTCCTCTTCTCCACATACACTACATCACTGGGACCCATCATACAGGCACATGGCTTCTCCTACCATTGCTACACCGATGACACACAGCTCTATCTCTCTTTTCAACCAGATGATCCAACGGTAGCTGCACGGATCTCAGGCTGCCAGGCAGACATCTCGGGCATGGATGAAAGAACATCACCTACAGCTCAACCTGGCAAAGACTGAGCTTCTTGTCGTCCCTGCCACTCCGACTCTCCGACTTCTCGATTCAGTTAGGCACATCAATAATTACCCCATCAACTTCAGTCAGAAATCTTGGTGTAATCTTTGATGACCAGCTGACCTTCAAAGAGCACATTGCAAAGACTGCTCGATCTTGCAGGTTTGCGCTACACAACATCAGAAAGATCAGGCCCTTTCTGACAGAGCATGCTGCACAACTTCTTGTCCAGGCCCTTGTCGTTTCTAGGCTTGACTACTGCAATGCTCTTCTGGCTGGACTTCCATCAAGCACAATCAAACCTCTACAAATGATTCAGAATGCAGCGGCACGACTGGTCTTCAACAAGCCCAAAAGAACCCATGTTACACCTCTCTTCATCTCATTGCACTGGCCACCAGTGGCAGCTCGCATCAAGTTCAAGACACTGATGCTTGTATATAGAACAACCACAGGCTCAACGCCCTCCTAATTCCACTCACTATTACGAATCTACATCCCCTCCAGAAGTCTAAGATCTGCTAGTGAGCGACGCCTTGTGGTACCATCACAGAAAGGCTCAAAATCACTCTCCAGAACATTCTCGTTCACTATTCCTGGATGGTGGAATAATCTCCCCACCCCTATCCGGAATGCTGGATCCCTGTCAATCTTCAAGCAACAACTGAAAACTCATCTCTTTCGGCACTACTTGACTTCATCCTAAACGTCATCCTAAAAAAAAAAAAAAAAACCTTTCCCTTTATCTTTCTCTCCTTCCCTTGCTAGCTTGTACTTATTTGAACAATGACTGAGACTTGGTGTTACGAGCACTTCCTCTGTCTGATAGCCTCTTCAAGATGAATCGCTTTATGTATTCCCCAATTGTAAGTCGCTTTGGATAAAAGCGTCTGCCAAATGACTAAATGTAAAAAGAAAACATTAATTTTGTTAAAATGTTATTATTATTTTTTTTACTTTTGTTTTCCAAAGGAATTACTGTAATAATTTATCATTCATAATAATTTTAAATTTTCATAAGCATGCCACTGATCTATTTGTTATGCGGACTAGTTTTGTGCAATGAAAAGGTATAGTTATATACCTGTTCAATACCTGTCAGTTTGATTTTTTTTCCAATATCCATTATCCAGTGTTCATAATCCATAATAAACACATCTGATCTGTGTCAGACATGACCCTTAGTCGATTTTGAAAATATGCAGTTTTGCACATTTCTGTTTTCTACACGATCTCAACCTCAAAGATTCTTTGTTATTCAGACTGTGAGTTTAAAAGCTTGAATCAGATTAGTAGCATTTACCAGATCACAGCTAAACCTGCTCTTCCTGTAAGTGTTTTTGTGTGTTTTTTGTTAGCTTTCTAGCTCTTAACACTAGCCAGATGACACACTACATAATCGTAGCACAAACCGCAACTACAACAAATCTCTCCTGAATGGATATTAAGTGTTAATTTCTCAGACTTTCTGCATATGAATGCACTAAGAATTTTTCCAAATGACCATAATCTGTTGTAATCTGTTGAGCAAATCACACAAAATGGCACAACACTGGAAACTAGGACAAAATCTTCCACTTTCTTTACTGTAATTCTCCATGGACCACCAACACCCTCTAAATGTCTTATTTGGTCTCTCTGTGGAGCAGCGACACATGATCAGACAAGGTCCATAAGTCATGTTTATCCTATGGGCAGTATTGAAATGAAATGATAAAGGGATAGTTCACCCCAAAATCTAAATCCTGTCATCATTTACTCATCCTCGTGTCATTCCAAATCCATGAGACTTTCGTTCGTTTTGAAGCTTCAAAGTTTTGAGTGAATTGACTTTCAATTGAGGGACAGAAATCTCTCATATTTCATAACAAATATATTCATTTTTGTGTTTCAAATATGAACAAACGTCTTATGGATTTTGAAGGACTTGAGGGTGAATTAATGATGAAAGTTTTTTATTTTATTTTTTATTTATTTATTTTTTGGTGAACTTTATATTTAAATGCACTTAATCTGAGTTAACAATGATTTGTCAGGAGTCCTTGCTTGTCCCTGTGTCTCTAGACATTTGGCTGTGTGCGACTGACAACACTTCATTAAAATATTACAAATAATCTGCTTTAGCAATGTAGAGTAGTGGTTTAGTAAGTTGTAAGTATCACTTTATAAAGTATTACTGTTAAGTTTAAGATTTTCAGCAAACCTCTAACACAAACATTTGTTAATTTTTAATAACTCGTCCCGTGCCATTTGTGCTATGGACATGAATGATACCTCATATCATGCGGCTTGCTGTTGAGAGTTGTTCTATGACTTTTTTAAGTGATTAGGCTCACGATTTTGCTTAATGGATGATAAAACAGGCAGAACATCCCACAGACTTACACTGAAGGAGGAACTTGAGCCATATCTAGAGACCAGAATATCACAGTGACACAGGATGTCAAGTCTCAAAGCCACCCAGAATCCACATAGCAACACTAAAACCACTCAGAAACACCTTAGCATCTGCATAACAAATCCCTATCAGCCATCCACAACACCTAAACATTGAGACGGCAGCTTTTGTATGATTAAGCACTACTGACATATTCTTCAGATATGAATGAAAAATGTAGTTAATTTTGCACAGATTCAATTAATTGATTGTATAGAGGACTGTAGAAGAATCTTCCTTCTTAAAGATTTCCTATGATTCGTCTGTTTTTCTGTATGTTCTCTGTCTGAAGACATAAGGATGTTGTGGAGCTGCTGAGGAAGTGTGGAGCTCACCTCTCCCAGGATGAATTACAGGATATTGGAACAGAGCTGTGCCGGTCTCTCTCTCTTTCTCTCTCTCTCATACACAAATATTTTTTGGGGGGAATTTTGCTCTAAACCTGACAAGAGGTCTCATGGCATATCAGACCTTCAGCTAAATCAGCTAGACAGTCTTCATAGACTGTGGGAAAAAAAGTGTAGAAACAAATGTAACTTTAACAAAATAGAAAAACTGAATGCTCAATAAGTGTATTATTATTAATAATAATAAGTCAAGTCAAACTTTATTAAGATCCCTTGCGGGCAATTTGGATAATAAAAATAAGCAATTCTTCGTCTAAATAATATAATACTAGCAGTCTGCTAAACAGTCTGTTTACAGTATGACAAGCAATGTCAGTTGATTTAAATTAATTTGAACATTCATTCAGTCAGAATTTAGAGTCAGAGCTATCCTCTTATAGAACTGCATTCACAATGATAAATCACATTTAGAACAGATCAGGAGTGTTAAAGTCTTGCTGAAATGAGCTCGGTGCCGAACTCTGCCATGACATGAATCTTCAGGATGAATGTAAACAGCGTCAGTCTATGCCATGTTTCATTCTTGCGTGTTTCACCGTGCGCTGCACAAGTATAACTTAGGGATGAAGACTTGAAGTCAATGATATACTCCGTTATGAATGGGAAGACACCTTTTGAAGTGGTGAGTTAATGGAGATTTGTGTGGAATAAATAACCATAATTGAACAACTAGTGCCTGCAGTGTCCTGTCATTCATAAAGCTGAAGTTAAGGGTACGAGACATTTACCTGTTATGTCTCTTATTTGTAAATTGCATTGGAAGAAGTGTTTGCAAAATGACTAAATGTCAATGTGAATGTGTCTTCTGTGTCAGCAAAGCAAATATCTAAATGTTTATGTTAAGAAATGTTGAAAATGTCATGCTTCCTGTAATCATTCACGAATTGGCATCTCTCACCTTCAGGCAAGAGCCTTTGAACGTAAGGAGGTTGTGGACTTCCTAAAGGCTGCTTAGGGCCAAATTCAGGTATGGAACATTTATTTCGGGTATGGTGTATTTATCACACACACACCCACACTCAGGTATTTAGACAGACATTTCTAAACGAGAACATACCAAACTTTGAATAATTTTATGTATCAAATGAAACTTGTCAAATAAGTTTCCACTACTAATGTTGAGATTACATGATGATTTAATGTATGAGTTGGCGTACTCACATATTTCACGTTTAGAGCAATTAACATGTATGAGTACAAAATAAAAATCTGCCAGTTCCGCTTCAATGCTCACAATTACAATCTAGCTAAATAACACAAAAACTGTACTTTTAACATTTTTATTGAATACACTGAGTGATCTTTCACAGTGCAGGGTGCAAAAGATATGTGAACATTTGAATTTAGAAAGTAGATCCTCCTTAAGCAGAAAAACCTCCAAATATTTTATATAGCTGCTTATAACCAAATTTGGACCATACCTCCTCACAAATCGGGTTCAATTTATCAATATTTCTGGGTTGCCATAACACAGGTTATGAAACAGTATCTAAATTGGTTTAAGGTCAGAACATTGTTTCTTATTTTTTTCAACCATTTTAGTTGAGTTACTTACTTTTTAGTTTCCTTTTTTAACCTAAGTCTGTGCTCCAAAGCATTCAATATTTACGTCAGTTTAAATTAGAAATGTCATATAATACAGTACATTCATTTAATTGAAATTAAATGAAAAAGGTAATTTGACTGCCACACAAGCAGCACCTGAGGGTTAAATATTTATTATTAGTGTTGTTATTTATTATTATTATTATTATTATTATATTTTTATGTATTTTATTATGTTTTAAGTAAAACCAGGAAGAACCTTTCTTCTAAAATATAAATGGATAATGCAGATCATCCAATATTTTATAAAAAAAAAAATATAATATATATATATATATATATATATATATATATATATAATTCATTATGATTTATTGAAGCTTAGGACTATTGATCAAATAACATCTAAACTGCAGTCAAATTGACTTTAAAATGCAGAAGTGTGCTGACATTGTTGTCTGTTCTGTCTATTCTCTAGAATGGGAAGTTGATCAAGATTACTGAGTCCAACAAGATCCTGAGGAGGCTAACTGTCACTTCCTGCCACTATCATCTGTCCACTTTCTCATTTTTAGCAATAGGAGCTTTTTTAAGTCCATCATGCTTTAACAATAAGCTTTTAGATTTGAATGCATTGTTATGTTCATAGTTAAGGAATCATAATCATTTCATGCATTTCATTTTCAGATAATTTTACAGTACAGGATACTGTAACTGCTGATTTCAAAATGATCTGAAAATCTTCTTTGGGATAATAATATTTTCTGGGATAGTGTGATGATTACATTTACATGTATTCATTTAGCAAAAGCTTTTATCCAAATGTATCCAATTTATCCAAATGTTTCCGTCTATCAAATTCTGATTAAATGTGTTGTTTTTATTAATATACGTTTAGAAAATTTAGAAATGCTTTTATCTAAAAACTATTAACATTTCCACATTTCTCACTGTTGGACCATATATAACAATACTATAGCACATTATAGTTATGGCTGACAATAAAAAAGAGAGAGAGAGAGAAAAAGTTGATGTTTCAAAAATACTGAATGTTTCATTTAAATGTTCCTTGCAAATTAAATTAACAAATGTGTTTGTAAACCAAAATGTATTTTAATACAGTGAATAGGCTTGCTCACCAGGAAATGTTTTAATCAAATTCTTCATGGACCAGTTTTAAATTGCAACATCAATAAAATTCTCTTTAAAAAATACCCATTTTTAAGCACATGTCTGTATGTCTGTATAACATGTCTCGTTCCTGTGTTAGTGCAGTAGGACAGGAGTAGGATAAATATTTTATCAAAATTAAGTTGTCGAGCACAGAGAAAATAATGAAAAAAAGATTTACTATTATAATTTCTATATTATATAATTTCAAAATTACTTGCATACTATAAAGTTAGATTATGTTAAGCACAAAGAAAAACAGTTAACAAAACCCTTTAATACTTTTTCACATCTTGTATTAAGCACAAGTTAAGAAGAAAAACTTTAAGTGATGACTCATAAAGACTCCACCTGATTGAAATCTTTCACCTTTCTTTGATCATAAATACCAGCCTATACAATGATGGAATGTATGGAGCGAATTTTTTGACAAAATGATACAAACATATCCAGTGTTTTGCAAATAAACACAATCTGCTTTGCAAAGAAAAACTTGACTTTCAAACAAACGCAAAGTGATTTGAAAATACAAAACTCTATTTGAAAGAAAATGCAGAGGTATGGACAAATATATGTAGGCTATTGTGTGTTACAACTGTGAGACTCATTTGCCTTTTTATGAGGAAACTTGGTTTGATATTCTCACACACAAGCGGCAGATTTTCTCACACACAAGCGGGCAGATTTTCTCACACGCGTGCGAGCAACTTTCTTTTCCAAAAACAGCGGATGGCGCTGTCAGTCAATTTACGCTAGTCTCCCGAGACCCGAAACACCTCTTTACCTTTTCAGACCAATATGAGTGGGGAGCAGGTGAGTTTCTGTCTTACTATCTCTATAATTAACCATTTAGATGTTTTCACAAAGCGATCCTACTACAGTGTCAGTGAAATTCACAACAAGTGCTGTAAAGTTGTTAACATGATTAGTTCAAAAATCAGTAGTGACATGGCTAAACATTTAAGGCAGTCTTTCCCTATAAAAACTGATCCATTCTCCGTACCTCTTATCCTCTGTTGGATCGCGGGATATAGAATATACATATATATTGATACAATTGTTCAACATTCAAAACAATGCAGGGGTATACAGGGCTGGACTGGTAATCTGGCATACCGGGCATTTTCCCGGTGGGCCGACGCACTATCGGGCCGGTACATGTTCTTCTTGAATATATATAGTTCGAAGTGGTGGTGGGCCGCCTGGACCAAAAAAATGCCAGGGCCGATTTTTTGTCCCAGTCCAGCCCTGGGTATAACAATATATCATGTCACGATATATTGTAATACTAAAATGCAAATGTATAATGGATAGCGACAATATTGTGTACCAAAAATGAAAGCGTTTTGAAATTTATTTTTACGTTAGGTCAAGTAAGATTTATTGTCATTCTGCTATATATGTTGAGACATGAGACATAGCCAACAGTGGAGAGAAAATGTTGTAGGCTACCTCTGCAGTAAAAGTTTAAACAAGCATAAAACTACGCATAGACAACCTACTGAAAGGAGTAGGCTAAACTAATTATACAAATAGGCTACTGTAATCAAACTAGTTTGTTCAGGTGACCTTTATTGTGATTCAGCTATATAAATGTACCAAAATATAATCTAAACATTAATATCCCTTATGAAAATAACCATGGTTTTACTAAATAAATATGGTATTGGTATTTGTAGTAAAGCTGCCTATATAGAAATGGTAACCTGCTAAAAAACGTACGGTTACCACACTTTTACCATAGAAAAACCAGGCCCGGTTCTACGGGGGTGCTAAGCACCCTCAAACGAAATCAAAAGCACCCTCAGTTAAAGGTGGAGTATGTAATTTTTCAAAAACGTTTTAGAAAACTGAGTCAGACCGAGTACCAAAACAAACTTGTAGCCAATCAGCAGTAAGGGGCGTGTCTACTCATGATGTGGAGGAGAGAGCGTTCAGTGAACAGCCGAGCCAAGTGACAGAAAGATAGAGAAGGCGGATAAAAAACAAAAGAGGAAAACGTCTGCAGAACGATAAGGCAAGAAGTAGGACCTGTGTAAATATCAGATCAGCTTTTCAGCGCTGGAGAGAACTCGAGGAGCAGAAGGCCTGCGATCGGACACCGAGGTTGCTTTGTTTCTTCCCGATAGGTGAGTAACACCGTGTCTACACCGGACGCGGCGCGCCGCAACAGCTAAAGTCTGCCTACACTGGACGCGTGTATTTCAGGCTAGAATGTAGCTGTTTAATACTCAAATCTGCGGTTTATTTATAAAAACAGTGCCTATTTGAAGATGTGCTTTGCTGATTTCGGAGCAGTGAGCTCCACGCGATCACCGGGCGCCCAGTGCTCATGTATTCCGACGAGAGGAGCATAACCTCGGCTAGTCCTTCTGACATCTGCCGCTGGCTCTGATGTCTCTGTAGTGGTTAAACATAAGATATAATTCATTTTGGGTAAATCTAAAAGGTAATATTTGGTCTTTATTGTATTGTTCTATTAATATGTTAAAATTAAAACAGGCAATGTTTGATATAATATTTTGTTTCATTGAAATGTATGTACATTCCCTGAACTACATTTCTGCTGCTATTAAATGAAAAAGAAAAGAGGCAGTGGTATATTTAGTCTGTAAATACAGTGAGGAAGATTGCAGCAGCCAAGGCAAGCTGACTGACGTTATCAAGTAGGCCTAGCTCTTTGCAGAATTACCGGACAACACCGGATTCGCGTCGTTCCATCCGCGGGAGGATGCATGTCTGAAATTTGCATACTTGGTATTGAGAAACGCACGCAGACCTAACGTTACGTTACCAGACTATTTGCCTAATCTTCTCTGTACTTTAGACCGCGATGGAAACGCAGACAGCAACAGGTCTGGGGGAAAAAAAGTTACTGGGACATATTGTTCCAGGTAATTTCGGTGGATAAGTGGCTTATGTTTCACAGAACTAATTGTTGCCTGGGTTGCCTAGGCTACATGTGGGGCCATGGGCGTAAATCCCGGGGGGGACGGAGGGGACATGTCCCCCCCCCCATCCTAGGGTTGTCCCCCCAAAAAAAAATATTTAAAAAAATCGCACTCTCTATTGTGAAAAATATATGTATTTATACCTAAAATAATTGTGTAAGTAGAAAAAAAAAAACGCAAAAAAAATGCTTTTAAAAACAGTTGAGTTCCCCCTCCCCTTCCTCACAGTGGTTTGGCCCACTGCCTGCTTTCCCAGTTCATCTCACCTACTCCACACACGAGTCAGGTGTGTGGTTGCGGCTCAGTTAATGTTGAACTCCAGTAAGTAGGGTACTTTATTCACTTTAAATAAAGCGATTCTCTTTAATGTAGTTGATGCAGCAGACTCATTCATAAATTAGTTGCGGCAAAAATGCTGATTAACGTTACCGATGTAATTTTCCATGAATCTGCTATATTAGCAATAAAAATATTACTTATCTAGTTAACGTTAGCTTGTTTACAATAGCTTGTTGCATAGTGCACTGCAACTTATGGGGGTTTTCCACTGACTGGTACCAGCTCGGTTCGGTTCAGTTCGGTTCTGCTCTGTTTCGGACCTACAGTTTTCCACTACAACTGGTTGCTATAGCGACCAAACATTCTGAGAAGCAGCACGAGCAGAGCGCTCTAAGCTGAGGTAAACAACCTGGCATCATTACAATCGTCAGCATGGATGAAATAAAAGGGATTTTATTTATTATCCTTGGTTTGTGGCTGTTTGAAATATGCTGATCTGCTTTGTCATTAAACCTGAGAAAAACTTTGAAAATAACCATAATGACGCAGTCTCCGTGCTACAATAATAATGATAGAAGCAAAGTTTTTCACTGTGGGGACATATCTTTATAAGTACAATTTGACTGTATTATTTGTGTCCCCTTCAAAAATTGCTCATGAGAAATTTTATATTTATTGTCCCCCCCTGCTGTTAAATGAAATTTACGCCCATGTGTGGGGCAGATCTATCAAAATAGGGGCGAGACCCTTTTGGGGTAGGGGCGTGTTTGTTTTGGTGATTTCAAATATCAACATTGGCTTCCAGAAATCTCTTATCCTGCCTTTAACCGTAAAGCAGTATTCATTTTGGCAGCCATTTTTAATTTAGACTCACTCAAATGTATTTTTGTTTGTTTAGTTAGTTTAGTTTTAGTTTGTACCTGTTTTTGTTTCGTCAAGTTTAAGTCAATTAAATGTATGAGAATTTTAGTAAGGTTTTAGTCAAATCTTAGTCACATTTTCGTCATGCTGTATAATGGTTAAACTGATCAATTATTTTTGCTCAAAGTTATAATCTTAATGATTGTCATTTGAGAAATTTACTTTTGCATTTCAGGTATTGCACTTTCACCAGTAAGCACAAATCAATAGAATGTGGACTCATTGTGTATTTTTCCTCATCTAGTGTACTCATTTATTATCAGTGTTGGGCTAGTTACTCAAAGAATGTAATATATTACTCATTACTAGTTACTCCTTTCAAAAGTAATATTGTAACATTACTTATTACTTTATGGCAACCGTAATTAGTTACACTACTAGTTACATTACTTTTCTTCACACCTCACATAAGTTGTAACTGTGTATCTTCCACATAAAATTATTCTAGAATGTTACTAATAGCATATTTCTTTCTCATCATTTGACCAAAATCCACAATGGATCGCAGTCAGAAGTTATTACAAACACTCAATAGTGATTGATAGTGACATTCAAGCAGAAGTGTTGTATTAATCTCATTAACTGTCATGTGTAGCTTGAAGTAATTTTTCCGTTACCCATATATACAATTATATTTCGTTATGTATTTTATCAAATCACATAAGTTTGTAAGAAACTGTTTAATTTTCCAAAAATATGTTTAATTATTTACATTTCATTTAGTCATTTAGCAGACGCTTTTATCCAAAGCGACTTACAATTGGGGAGTACATAAAGCGATTAATCTTGAAGAGGCAAACATACAGAGGAAGTGCCAATAACACCAAGTCTCAGGCACAATTATAGTAATATAATGTACCACATTCTGATGCTGGATGTGGGTGGGATGTAATGCCAGAGTAAAGTAAAGCCACAACTTACACAACAGTGTTCAGATCATCTTTTTTCCTGACAAAATCAATATAATGCAATATTTCTATCTGATGAATGTAAGCTTTTATATATTCCAAGCTTACCTTCTGCACTGGGGACATCACATGCAAATTATGAAAATAAATCTAGGAATTATTTGATTGTTAAGACTTTAAATCAGCGGGGTTGAGGCATCAACAGTAACTAAGCTGTTTTATGGATAGTAACTGTAATATTATTACTGAAATCTTATTAGTAATTAGTTACGTTACTGCAAAAAGTAATATTATTACAGTAACTAAATTACTAGTAATTAGTTATAGGCTTTTTATTATATAAATCAATACCAAAGACTTATGAAATCTGTCTGTCTACACTATGAAAACTGCTAAAACAAACGAAAAATATTATAACAGTGAAATTCCAAGTAATTGCACTATAATTCCAAATAGCCCATTTCTCTATTAAAACAACAGCGGTTGAGTAAGTGCATTTATTCAGCAACCAAAATCGCAAACAATACAGTCTAGATCTCATGACAGAACACAGATCGGGTGAGTGCCGCTTTCATTTAGATCCTAAACTATTTTGTTTGTCGGTGTTTTCATATCATCGTCGGCGGCGCTTCCGCAACGAGGAGCGAGCGCGTGCGCATGGTTGCCAGATTGCTTAAAATAAGCAAAACACCGGGCAGAAAATGTATCATTGTAACCAGGGATTGAAATGAACTTTTTCACTCACCAGGCAATTTGGCTGCTCAATTTTGAAGTTACCGGCCATTCATAACTTCTACTAGCTAAAAAACCCGGAAATAAACCAACAGCTTTAGGCTGTCTACACTGGACGTGACAAAGCAACCATTGCAAATAATTTTGTGTCAGTAGGAAGGGTGTGCGATATTGACAAAAATAATATCTCAATAGGCTATTTTCTGGGATTTTATCGATAAAGATAATTAGACAATATTTTGCTGAGTGTGTTATTGTGCTGATATCTTAAGGACTACCGTGGACAGCTGACTCCTACAGCTTTTGATATTCTTCATATTATGTGTGGTCAGTTCACAGCAGTGATAGAAATTAATATTCTCTTTTTTTTGTCATCAACATTTTTTATTTTTTCACACATAACACAACATAGCATCCAAAATATAACAAAACAAAACAACAGACACATACTCAACAACTCAAAGTCCAATCAAAAGGGAGGGGGAGAGGGAAGGACAATAAAAACAGAAAAGTCACTCCTTTATACAATCACGTATATGAAACAAAAAAACATTGCCAAGCATCAATGGTCGAAGGCCTGGCCCCACCGACTCGAGCCGTTGTACATTCACATGACACTATTTGCAGGAGGCTACGGATCCAATATGTTTTTCCACACATGTGTGGTGTAAACCAGTTCTGTATTATTGTCTTCTTCGCAGCTGTAAAACCAGCAAACAACATTCTCTTTTGCATTGAACTAATACAGAGACCTGAATCATCATTAAGAAGACACAAACTTGGGTTAACAGACCAATCAATTTGCAGTAATGATGACAAAACCAGGTTTACATGTGTCCATAGACTGATGACGACAGGACATTCCCAAAACATATGCAGAAAAGTGCCTGATGACATAGTATTACATATATGGCAGTTCAAATTTGATTGTAGTTTCATTTTAAATCTTTTGTAAAGAGTTATGTATACTCTATGAATGACTTTGAAGTGAATAAGACGATGAGCCAAATTTTTAGATGTTAAGCTGAGATTTGACCACACCCTCTCCCAGTCGACAGATAAATTAAGGTCAGATAATTCCCTATTCCAAATAGTTTTAGTAGAAAGAGATTTTGTAATGCAATCAATAATCTTATTATATATTAATGAAACAGATGGCCGACCAGCAGATGGTGCAATCCAGTCCCGCATAGGATGAGAGGAAATGGGAGAAGACCAAGGAACGCCATACGCTTTGAGAGCAGAACGTAATTGAAGAAAAACAAAATATGCGGATGCTGGTAGACAAAATTTGGTTCTTAATGTCTGAAATGAACAGAGGCCCTGGTTATCATATATATCACTGCACGTGTTTACACCTAAAGAAGACCAAGAGGGTTGGACAAATGGACGATTTCCGCATACAAAATTAAAATTGTGCCATAAAGGTGTACTGTTACAAAATTTGAAGGGTCCTCCTATCCGACGTTCAACCGTTTTCCAGATTTTAATAGAGTTAGCCACAACCGGACCAAATTTATAATTATCCCCTTTTTTTCCTGTGCCAGTAAATAAAATATCTTGAAGTCTATTTGGTTTAACCTTGTCAGCTTCAATCACCCTCCATGAAACTGTAGATTGAGGATCAACCCAATTATGAAGAGCCTTAAGCTGGAACGACCAATAATATAATTCAAAATTTGGTACAGCCAGTCCTCCTGCGCTATTAGGATGTTGTAATGTGGTAAGTTTAATTCTGGGGCATTTATCATTCCAGATAAACTTAGAAATTATGGAGTTGATCTCCTTAAAGTAACCTGGAGGGGGAGAAAGTGGTAGCATAGAGAAAAAAAAATTAAATCGAGGTAACAAATTCATCTTAACAGTGGAGATTCTTCCTTGAAGAGAGACTTTAAAGGGATAGTTCTTTGAAATTAAAATTTGGTATCTATCAGCTTACCCCAAGGGCATTCAAGATGTAGGTGTCTTTTTTTCTTCAGTAGATCCAATTTTGATGTTTTTAGGTCAAACCATTCTAGTCTGTCAGTCATATAATGGCAGGTATAGGTCACTGTCTCTATAAGAGGGAAAAAACATGCACAGAGGTATTCCAGTTAAACTACACGTTTAATTCAATGTTACTATAAAAATACTACAAATTACTGTATTTCGCATACAGCAATTAACTGCAATTTGCTTTGCAGTAGCCTACTATACTGTAATCCATTTTAACATCATTTTTACAAGATTTTATTGGCAACTTTTTTGCCAGAAACATCCTGTAAATTCTACGGTACATTTTTTACAGTGTAGGATTGTTTACCCAGCTTTATCTTTATATGTTGACCGAAAAACATGACTCTATGTTATTTACATTTTTGTGGGAAAATAAAACTGAATATATTAAAAGGAAGACACTGATTAGAAATGCTTTGGAGGGAGGTGAGAATGCTTTGGACTTCAGTACTCTCAATCAAGTTTTTAAAATTGGTTGGATTAAACGTTGCCTGAATGCTGACCCTAATTTGTTATGGTTTTATATTCCTAAATTGATCTTTGAAAAATATAGAGGTTTAAATTTTGTATTAGCTTGCGATTTTAGTTGCAATAAACTCCCAGTTAAGCTCGCTAATTTTCATAAGCAAGCTCTGGACGCTTGTAAGCTTGCCTTCTGTCAAAATTTTTCCCCTCATAGATGTATTCTATGGAATAATCATAATGTCCTCCGTGGAAAAAAATCTGTCTTTATTAAAAACTGGTTTGACAAAGGTGAAATTTTTGTTTTAGATTTCTTAAAAAAGGATGGTAACTTCTATTCCTATTCCGAATTTTCAGAACTCTTGGAAGTGGATACCTCACCTAGAGTGTATGAATGGGTTATTAATTCCATTTCACCCAAATTGTTACATTTGGTTGGGGCAAATTGTTACAGATCTTTAAAATGTGAAATGCCAAAAAAAAATATTGGAGGTCTGGAGCTTTGTAATATTAAATGCAACAATTTCTGGATTAGAAAGCCCCTTATTAAGAAGTTTAGTTGTCATCCTAAAGCATTTTATAAGTGGAAACTAAATTACCCTTTTCTTTCTACTATTAAAATTTGGGCAGGTATTAACAAGTTTCTGTTACCTAACAAGATGAAAGAACTTCACTATAACATTTTATCCCTGTAATTCTTTACTCTCAAAATTTAAGTGATGATATGATATGTTAAAACCGTTTACTTTTTTTGGCCTATTTCATCTTCACAAATGTCAAGTTACTGATTGTATGCCCAATTTTAGGATTTTTTGTAATGATTTGAAATTATTTTATGAATCTCTCTGCTCATCACTTAATTAGAAAGCTGCTAAAACAACTGTATTGATGGGAAAAAAATAATGACTTTGTTGTAAGGGTTACCTCCTGAGTATTATTTATCTTTTATCAGTGTGTTTGATAAAAATGACTCAATATAACAGTTCAACTACACTAAAAAAGCTTTACTGTTATAAAACAGATTTGTGAGCATTATTGGAAATTAATTGTTAGAATAAACACACGCAACACACCTCGTGCTTGTCATGACATAATCTAACCAATGAGAATAAATTGTGTCGTCATCAAGGCAAACGCAGCCGATTTTGAGCAACTGCAGCGCCGTCACTGGTCTCGTTTTGCTCTCGCGGTTCTTTGATGGCACATGTCATCGTGAGGCGGCTACAGCGCCGGTCAAAGTCGGACAAATGTTCTAACCGGAATGCATTGCTTTTGTCAGGCGGCAGCCGATCTTTGCGGCGCCGCATGAAGTCGAACGCACCTATTGCCTGACAGGGCAGCGAGGAAACAAGTCAGCTGCCTAAGTTTTCGGATGCAGCCATAGACTGAAACAGCCAGGTGGCGCAGCTCTGTGACATACAAAAATGGCCACGATAAAACTCCCGCCCCTCAACCTTAAACCAACCAATCAGCTTTCTCGTGCGCATGTGGCCACAGAGACTCGTGCGCGTGATGTGAGTGTAGTGTCAGGAAGCGAGACGGCCGAACCGTTTAGCGGATCGTTTAACGTTACCTGAAAAACAAGAAAAAAAGAAAAACTCCAAACCGAACCGGACTCAACTCATTTGCGGTCTATAAAGCGTAATATGGCGGACGAGGGCGTCGGTCAGATGTCGATCAGTGAGTTTGATGATGATGTGATGATGGGTTGCGTCAGATCATGCTGTCCTATTGTTACTCTATCCACCTTGTTTTTCAACGCGGAAGTAAGCTGTTCCGTTTCTGTAAATGCGAGACTTACGATTCATTGTCTGCTACAAGGAAATAAAGAGAAAAATGTCAATGTCCGATTTATATTTCTGACGCTCAAAAAAGAGTACAATCGCTTACGCATGCGCGCTGCTTTTTCACTTTCGCTTTCGTTTTTGATCACGTTCGGAGGGGACGGGAGCAAGTATATATATCGCTGGGGCCTCAGTAACTCGTTTGGCGGGAAATATAGATCGAATATAGATCAATACTATATAAATACCCCAATACACTAATGCGGTATTAATTTATGTACTACACTAATATTGATATACTTTAGAATTCTATACTGTACTCATATGCATAATCATACTCCTCAAGTGGTTAAATAAACATAGTCTCTGCAGAGGGTTGATTCAGAGTATGCTGATCAATATTTCATCTATACACTGTTGTTATATTTTGTAATAAATTAACAAAACCTGACAGGTTCAGTGGCACCTTATGCTTTTAAATATAACTGCTGCATGTTTTCTTAAATTATCACTTTAATTTGTTAACTTAATCAGACTAATTAAAGAAAAGTTTCAGTGCCCTAGGTAGCACACTAAAGCAACTCTGAATTTGCTTGTAAAATGGTGAAATATTAAAGCTGATGCTGTTTGCTCCTGCAGAAGAGCTGTATGTGTCTGATAAACAGGGCAGTGATTTGGATGGAGATGGATCAGAGCAAAAGCCCTTTAAAACTCCACTCAAGGTGCTTGATCCGGTTGAGTTTCCTCATGAAATACAGTTTAAATGATGATTCTGTGTTTCGTTTCCTAAATGTTCTCTGTAATCTTTTCAGGCACTGTTGTTTGTTGGAAAAGAACCTTTTCCAGTGATCTATGTGGACTCACAGAATGAAGGAGAGGTGTGAAACCTGCAAATAACAGTAACCAACAACTAACAAACAGTAACAAGGATAATCATCACAAAGTTATTTGACAAAAAGTGTTGGAACCTGAACCCTGACACTAAAAGTATTTTTACTTCATTGAATCCAATACAAAACTGACAATTTTATAGAATTAAATTATATATAACATATTCTGTTTAAAACACATATAGCAAAACATAAAAAAAGAAATGTTTTAATACTTTTATAACATTATTTATAATATTGTTTCTAGTTTTTATATTTTCCATTTTAATCGTAGTTTGTTTATATTCCCAGTCTACAGATAGTATTGAAATATATGAAATAAGGAAAGGTTATTTTACCTATATCATCTGTTAACATGAAAAAAAAAAACATGTTAACATGAAGTTAAACAAAAATTAAACTTATGTCTAATGTCACACATGTACATTTTTGTTTTCATGGTGCATATAAAATTATTTTTAACATCATGCATTATTTAATATGCATATTTTGCATAAGAACATGTTTTAAGGTGATTAGAAATAACTTGCCAAAGTTTCATAGGAATAGCAATTTACCTCTAGTGTATCCCAGTAATATTTTAACCTTTTGTTTTAACATTATGGCATGTTTGTTTTGTTAGCGTTGGGCCGTCATCTCTAAGACTCAAATGAAGAACACAACGAAGCTCTTTAATCGAGAGCAAATTAAGAGTGAGAGCAAAGATAAGAAGGAGGTAATTCGCCTGCCCTTTATGGACCCATAATTCCTGTCCAGTAGACCAAGTTCCACGTCATGGTCCTGTATGTCTGTTTTAACCTCTGTCTGTCTGATCTCATGATTGACAGGGTGAAGATGCTGAACGCAGAGAGAAGAATCTGGAAGAAGCTAAAAAGATCATCATCGAGAACGACCTCAGCCTTCCTGAACCAAAAACCGTGAGTGTTTCCAGAATTACGTACAGAATATTGTCTGTAAATCACTTTGAGATGCATTTTATACATGAATGTCGCTATATAAATAAAGTTTCTTCTTATTATTATTATACAGTGTGAGAATGGGTAGGTGGTTGGGGTTGTAATTGATATAATTAATCAATAAAATGAAACAGTTCTGAACATTTTGTGTTAACAACGTTCTAATACTAATTTGTGATTACTATTGTTGGGGAATTACAGTTAAAACCCATGGACCAGGTATGATGAACAAAGACCAGGAGTCAGAGATGCGATTAATTAAAGAAAAATTTACTGAAGAAAATAGTTTGCAGTTTCATCAGCAGAAGTCAGCTTCAACACTCGAGATGGAGTTCGTAGGCCGCTCTGCGTACATGTTCTAGACACCAATAGTTATACTCTAACAGAGGTCACTAATTGCGTCAATACATAGTTAAGCAAGATTCTGGTTGGTAGATAAACTTAGAAAATCTTCACACATGGACGTAAAACTCGAAGCATATCTTCTAATGATTATTTTGGTGACAATTGATCAGAGGTCAGACGCAATAGGTCTCTCCAGAGATGTAGATCTGTTACCCTGGACATCAGGGTGACGGCAAATGACGATTTCCTCCTAGTGCTC
The DNA here is from genome assembly GCA_027422405.1 of Ptychobarbus kaznakovi. Lineage (NCBI taxonomy): Eukaryota > Metazoa > Chordata > Actinopteri > Cypriniformes > Cyprinidae > Ptychobarbus > Ptychobarbus kaznakovi. The sequence goes on from JAPDDN010000374.1 coordinate 61,156, forward strand.
TCTCTCTGCATCTAGCTGCAAAGATAGACATTCACACACATACGCAGAGAACACTTATCTGTACTTCAAGGTTGCCGGACTCTGCCCTGAATCTTATCAAAAATGGTTAACTACACACACGCAATGAGATCAGCTTCTTAGAGTGTAAAAAGGCAGACTAAAGCCATATTCAACTTATTTTCTAACATGCATAAATGCAAATGTGATAAATAATTATTCAAGAAATATTATAATTAACATTATTATGAGGGCCATTGTAGATCTGCAATCCACTCCTTCACTATCAAAGTGGAAATGTTAAATGTAGCTATTTTTCATTTACATTTATGCATTTAGCAGATGCCTTTATCTAAAGCCACTTAGAAAAGAGGAACAAAGAAATTCTGCAAAGTTTTAAAAAAGCTTTAAAAGTTTTAAAAATAAAAGTTGTGGGGCATAAAATTTGTCATTCCAAATGAAGTCGATCCAATTTCAGGTTCTCAAAATTCAGTTTGAATGTACTCAAACTTTGCAGTCTGATTCATATATTCGTTTATATGAGCATTACATCTGTTCTGAATTGCCCAGTTCATTAGTCGTTGCATTCATACGAAGTTAATAAACATCCGCACCATGGCACATACAGTATTTTTCAATCAGGTTGAGAAAGTAGTTGGATTCAAAGGTTTACATGGCTAATATTTTCCTTTTAAATTGATAATTTATGGATCTCACCAACCCTTCTAATCAGATCAATTGATGACATGGAGTCTTTTTACATGAAGTCTTTTTAAATCCCATTTAACCATCAATCCGATTATTGTTGAATTTCATGTAACGTGGCCACTGAAGCCAATATGAAAGTGAAAGTGTTCCTCTTAATTTTTAAGTTAGTTTTTCTGGTTAATATTCTGTCATCCTCAGGTGAAGATTGATAAGCTGGAGGCGCTCAGAGAGCAAAGGGTGAAGGTGTTTGGTTGGGTCCATCGGTTACGCAGACAAGGTGAGCAGGTTTAGTTTTTGTTCTACCAAACAAATCCAGAATGACCACCCAGAATTTCTCAGCAGTCTTATTGAACGGGTCCAGTCAGAATCTACTACAAGAACATGTATTTAGAAAGCTTAGTTTGAGTGAAAATGATGAAAATATAGTTTGTTTTAAAATATGTTTCCTCATGTTTTTCCAGGAAAGAACCTCCTGTTTATTGTGCTACGCGACGGAACCGGTTTCCTGCAGTGTGTTCTCATGGACAAACTGGTACTGTTTATGTTTGTTGATATTTTACAAAATTATAAATGTGTAAATTAGTCAGGGCAGGTTATCAGGGCAGGTAGTTATTTATACTTAAGGCTGGGCGATGCTTTAATAAAAAAAAAAAAACTTAATGAGAACACAAATTATATTAAATGTTTATGAAATAATGTACAGATGTGGCCATTAAAAATGCGCACCACAGGGAAAGGGATCCCCCGACCTGCAAGACGAGGCCGTGAAGTTCTCTGGCACATGAAGTACATTACCAGTAGGGGGCAGTCGTGTTTTATTCTCAGTTATAGCGTGTACTGAAGCCAATAATATGCAACGGATGTGTTACGCACCTCTCTCAGGCGCGTATTGACAGCAAGCCACAGAGTTCATATGTGAGAACTACATTTTTAAATATATTGTTTATGTACAGCTGAAAGAAATAAAATATTAATGATTCAGTTATTATAGGGGTCATATGATGCGATTTCAAGTTTTCCTTTCTCTTTGGAGTGTTACAAGCTGTTTGTGCATAGATAAGATCCCTGAAGTTGCAAAGACTAAAGTCTCAAAACCAAAGAGATATTCTTTATAAAAGTTAAGACTCTGCCACACCCCCCTAAAATGGCTCATTCAAATACGACCCCACATGTCTACGTCACGGTGTGGGAAGATTTGCATAACACCGCCCAAACGTATACGCAAAGAAAGAAGGCAGAACTATTATTCTCGCTGTAGTATTGTTGCTGCCGCCGGCACCATGTCCTGTAGATGCTGTGTTTCATTGTGAAAGTGAAAGTATATTGTTCGGGCTTCCAAAAGAGGACACAACTAGAAATCAGTGGTTAAGTTGTATTTACAACACTGTTCCAGAACAGTTCAACCCAAATATTAGAGTCTGTGCAGTGCATTTTACGAAAGGACTATTTCTTGAACCTGGGAGAGTAGCCTACAATGCTGGCTTGCTCAAAGTGGGGTAATTCCAACTTTGCAAGGACAGTCTGACGCTTCTGACTCACAGCCTGTAAGTACGTTTCTTCTACTGACTATTCAAACGCGAGTTTTGAGCAGTGTAGAGTAGTGCTTGTTGTTTGTCGTTTCTCCGATCACAAATGCAGACATGGTCATGTTAAAAGACAGTATAAGTCATTATAATCAGTAATTATGTCCCCACTGGATGCAACAAATGCCTCGTTTATAATGGGTTTTATTGTTTTTGTGTCGTTGCGCCGGGACACGGCATCACAATACGGTAAGGGGCGTAACATTTCCGTCTCACGCTTGAGGTATTCGGCCAATCACAACGCACTGGATAGCTGGCCAATCAGAGCACGCCTCGCTTCTCAGAACGATGAGCTTTGTAAAAATAATGTACAGTATTTGGAAAATAATGTGTTTTTTTTTTACCTTAAACCGCATAAACACATTGCATTACACCAAATACACCAAAATAATGTTATTTTTAGCAACGTCATATGACCCCTTTAAAGTGGAAGTGAAGCAGTCAGTTAAGTTTACATTATTTAGTAAAGTGATTTCCACTTTGATTAAAAAATATATAACAAACATGATTAATGTAACCATTTTAAAGAAAAAAGTTGTTTTGTTATAGCTTTTGGAGCAAGGGCGCCACCATCTTGCAGTACCACAGCGTGTGACGTCACGGGGTTGGTTCGCTCCGATGGCCAGTGTAGTAATATAAGCATTTCTTTACATTTTGAACACACAAATGTTATTTTAACACACACATAATTTGGTTTTCACCATCATTTGGATGAATAGTCAACATCAAACTGTCTATATGATAAGTATTGATCGTGGTATCCCAAACATTGTTTTCATAATGCAAGGAGCAACTTGATGTAAAAACAACGCTTCATACAGTATCATTCATGTCGCATTTTATTGTTATTCAGACCATCCAGACATGCATTACATTGACTGGTTCACCAGTTGTATGTATCATATTTTATGTTCACCTGCGAATACAATTTGCTTTCCTGCTGTTAACAGGACGTAGTGTTTAACTAATCACCTCTCTGAACGATCCGGCCAGTGCTGCTTCCTCAAAGTTGATCATTCTCACGTGTTTTAAGGCTTGTCAGTTTAAATATTAAAGTGTTTTAAGCCATTCAAGCATGAGACAGCACGAAATAGATTTCAATGCGGTACTTACATGCTGTGATAGACCTTTTCTGAAAGAGATTAAAATGCGGTACTCGCACATTGTGATAGATCATTTCTGTTCGCGCCGGTGGCGCCGCACACACCACACACACACACACACACACACACAAAGCCGGCTCGGACAGCACGTGAGTACCAAATTGAGCTTTCTTTCGCGCCTTCATCAGCAAATGCACACAAAAGCACGTCGGAATGACAGTCTTGAGGAGTATTCATGTAAACGAGTATTGTTTCCGATCCGCACTTTACCCCAAAGCAGCAGGTTCACGACTTCTCCAACCCCTACTGCTCGGTCCTATCTCCGTATCGACTCAAATGCATAGGCAATTGCACTTATTATGGACTCAACAGTGCTTTCAAAAATGTAAAGAAATGCTTATATTACTACACTGGCCATCGGAGCGAACCAACCCCGTGACGTCACACGCTGTGGTACTGCAAGATGGTGGCGCCCTTGCTCCAAAAGCTATAACAAAACAACCTTTTTTCTTTAAAATGGTTACATTAATCATGTTTGTTATATATTTTTTAATCAAAGTGGAAATCACTTAACTAAATAATGTAAACTTAACTGACTGCTTCACTTCCACTTTAATGTTTTTTGCATGCTTGCCATGGGGGTTTGAACATTACTGTTGCGCTTATATTGTGTTAAGTTCATAGGATTATTTAAA